>OOFC01048466.1:52398-63603 GCA_900323345.1 Pseudochromis fuscus
GGATAAAGTATCATATCATATCGTATCGTATTGTCTCTTGTCTTGTCTTGTCCTGTCTTGTTTTATCTTATCTTATCTCATCATGATGTCACCTCTTGATTTATGGACTTGCATTTTGAAGCCAGAAGATTTTGATCATCGCTATGTTGTTTTTTTGTAACCACAAATGACCATATTTGGATGTGTATGAGACTCCAGGACCTGTCAGTCAGACTAACCACACCCTAAATAGTCTCATTTTTGAAGCCTAATATCTACTTAATGATGATGTTTTTTCAGATGGACCACCAGATTACAAAAGAAGAATTTAAGTAATGATGTTCTACATAAAAACTTCTACAACTTCTACAAAAAAACTATTCATTAGAGTATACAATAATTGAAAATGACAGTTTTTGAATTGTTTTTTGGAGCCAGCCTCCAGTGGCTGTTGGGAGCATTGGACTTTTTTTGCAGTTCTGCTTCGTCCTCATTTCTGACCCCGGTTGCTTCGTCCATTTCTATAAACACTTTATGGTAAAGATTAGGTTGTGAGTCTAAATGGTTCAGCCTTGTGGTGGTCAACTGACAGAAAGAGAAACTACGAGGAAAAACTAATAATACAGCAGGAGAAGTAAGACGATCTGAGCGGATGTTTGGGACAGAGAGACACAGATGGGAAACAAAGAAGCAAAAGAAACAACATCAAGATAAATCACAGGCTCATTTCAGAGGGATGCTGTTAAAGACTCTGCCTCCCTCTCCAGACACTTAGTGTACACACACATATTTAAGATTATTGACATGAACAGGTTGAGTGGACACACTAAATACGACAATACTTTCTAGCTGCCTGCGTCTGTACTTCCCCTTTGTTTTCTCAAGTCCTCCCATGCTCCTCCTTCACACCTTCTCTCATCCTCTGCCTGCTTTCACATTCTTGTTTTTCTCTCTAATTTCGGCTTCAGTCATTTGAATTCTGGCTGCAAGTTGTCATTCATAAGCAGAGCTGGTGAAATGTGTGCGTGCATCAGTGTGTGGCTGTGTAGTGTGACCAAATCGGAAACAATTTTAGCGAATTAAAGCATGAAACTGCTGCTTTTCTCTCTCTGACTCCCTCTCTCTGCCATACTTTGTCATTCTGTATTGTACCTAATGAAGCAAAAAATGTAATTAACACTTTTTCAGACACTAAGTAACATCCTGTTGTGTTACGTTTTAATAACTGGTCAGACAAGTTAAAATGCAAAATAATGTTTAATGTAAGTTTTTCACATCACAAAACCATTTATACACATTAGTCTGAGAACATGTTTGAATTCAAATTATTAAAGTTTCCCTTAGGGTTTTCTTGAAAACAAACAAGAGTTGTGTTTACGTTAGTGTTTCTTGCAAAATGCATTGTTACCATAAGGTTTAACTATTTATGTTTTTATATGTTTATCCATGTTTATCTCTTTTCTTCTAGACCAGCAGAGTTTTCACTGGAAGTACAAACTGAAATTTTAAAAATCAACAGCTTCATGTACAGCAACACATCACATCACATCACGAGGTCGTCTTTGTTGTTGTGTTGTTCAGAAATGTTTGCCTGTGTGAGGAGGACGTATAAGTAGTAATTTAATCGGGATGTTGCATAAGAGCTGTTTTGGCGAGGAAACCTGAATTTCACTCACCGGCTCTGGAGGGTCATGTGGTTTCATTTAACCCTTTAACACCAAGAAAGAAGCAATCACAAGAATTTCCTTATGCATTTCTTATTTTCTTGGGGCGTGAATAACAACAATCAAAGTTTTTTCGACTCCACAAAATGTTTTATTGACCTCTACCAAATGGTTGAGTTGAATATATATATATAAATACAAACACAACAAATGATTTTTGTCTGTATATTGTATCATATATACAGCAATGAATAACAATGATGAATTTAAATTACATCAGCCTTGCATCTTCACCAAACAGTTGATTTGTCAGTCTATGGTAGAGACATGCTTTTAGAAAATTATTTGACCCTGATAAAAAAAAAAAAAAGTGGTGTATTAAGTTACTGTGTTTAGAAACTCCTATTGGACTATAATATGTCAAAAAAAATGAAGTTCAACACATTTTTCAAAAAGATACAGTCACTTGAAATGTACTCTACCAAACTCCAGAAGAGTCTTTGACTGTCTGGACGAGCAGACTGTCAAAGAGTACATTTTGAACTTTCATAACACTTTCTCACAGGGTAGCCTTGTGCTCCATGAAAAAAAACCATCCATCAGAACATTAAAACAATTAAAAGACTACTTTTTGAAGTTGTATTTTAACTACTAATTAATATTTATTAATGAGGCATCTGATTCAATATTTGATTCATGCTATCTCTGATGTTTATGAGCTCTGTAAATCACCAAGCTATCAGACTCACTTTTACTCTTACTTTCTAAACTAAAAGGTTTTTTCAGTGCGTATCATGACGGACTTTTCATCATGGACGTTGCTGACAAACAATTCCTACAACATCTGTTCTTTACAGCATATTTTCCCTAACATCAGCTACTAATGGATTTGTACTGTACTAACTGTGTTAAGTGATATGTGCTTGTTGCAACCTAATTTTGTCAACTGCGACAAAACACTGTGTATGTGTGTTTGTGTGTGTGTGTGTGTGTGTGTGTGTGTGTGTGTGTGAGAGAGAACGTTCATTACAGTCAGTTGAGCCAGCTGCTATCTGCCATCAAGAATCAGTTTGATGAAACTCACAATACACACACACACACACACACACATGCACACACACAGACACATATGCACAGACTAATCACCTAATCACTCACATCACATTGTCCAAGTGCTTAGGTCTGTCCCTGAGTAAAAAACAGTTAGCACTTGAAGTTAGTGTTCATTGTATCCTGGAGGACTGGGGAGGAGAACAGTAGATGTGGGTGAAGAGATCAGGCAGCTGTGAGGGACAGTGAGAAGAGAAGATTAAAGTGGGAGAAATTCAAAAAGAGGGGACGAGGCGTTCGGCTCTGTGCTGTGGTCAAGGCCCTCAAGGCCATTCAAAATGTAATAAATACAAATCCTGTGAGCATTCAAATATATAGCAAAATTAAATCGTAACCGCAAGGCCCCAGCAGGCGTGTGAAGGGCACAGCCGACCTCTCAGTGTCACCGGATCCTCCTCTGTGTCTCAGTGTAAAGTTCACTTCTCACCATTTCACAACTTTCCCGGGAAGCAGAGATTGAAGCAGCTTAAAGATTCATCCATCAGCTTTCTACACCTAATCGTTGCAAGCAGATGTGGTGACCATCCCATCATGCACTGGGCTGAGACCAGTTTTAAAGTCACACAGTTGCTGTTAAATCTCAGCACAACCTGCAAAACACAAATTAATTTCACTATTGACCTTAAAAAAAAAAAACCTTTTCTTTCTTTTCTTTTCACATGTATCAGATGACCAATGTATCATGTCACAAATTAGTATTTGCACACACACACACACACACACACGCACACACACACAAACACCTGGTAACACTTTGGACACTTCTTCCCAGTGTGTGGTCTTTTTATTTATAACACATACTGTGATGGTTGTGTTTGCTTATGTTAAATGATATGGTAATTCATTACAGTGTGGACCACCTAGCGCGCGTGACCATGCATAACATTATAAAAACAGGTACACTACTCTGTACTCGTGTGACCAATTCAAGACACAGCTGTGTGCATAAAAAATGCTGCTGTCCCACTTCACGTGCTGAGAACCTTATTTGATTAAATACAATTTCCTGTCGTTGTGAATTTTAAAAGCGATGAAATGTATAAATGTAGTTTGTGAGCTACGGCTTTGTCAGTAAACAAGAGGCAATGTTTTCTCTCCTCACAGAGGATACAATGATGTACTCTAAAACTGTCACCTGTAATGAATCTAAGTGCGTCGTGATAAACAGCGTCAAGGGGCCCGAGCGTATGGGGCTGCTGCATCCATGTAAATCACATCAGAGCAGTCGAATACTAATAAACAACGTTGTCTGTACAGTCGGTAATTCACTGTTTAAAGGAAGACGTTATTTATTTCTGTAAAAGCACCTTCATTTAAATGTCGGCTTCCTGCTGATTCCCACTTTTGTCAATTAACAGGTTCCAACGTCTTGGTCACACTTAAAGCAGCGATATTAAAACTAATGCTGGCGTGTCAGTGAATGCATCATATCTCTGTCCACACCACAGGTTAAAAAGAAATGTTTTTTTTTTCTTCCAGGGAATAAACATTGTTAAATCTTACACAATTTAGTATATGTCCTTAGATCATTACTTTAACTTATTAACTTATTTTTAGTAACAGTGAGTACAATCTGAAACCACCATTTCCTCTTGAAATATAAAATATAATGAGCATTGATTTGGTTGTTTTTTTTCTTTTCATGATTTACTCAGCCAAGCTTCATTATTAGTCTTAATTATCCCATGTATTGAGCAATGGTGTCCCAGTGTGACCTCTTGGACTCAAGTGCCTCACATCAGGAAGTGTCTGAAGTACATCTTACACATGGTCTGCATTGTTTTTTGTTTTGTTTTAATATCTGGGGAATTTTTTACCTAAATGCATACTGGGCTGTTTATATTACACAATAGTTATAAATATCTTTTATAAGTATTTCAAACTACTCTTTTCAATTGAGGTGCTACTTTACTTTGATTTAAGAACAAGAAAACAGGAGCGATGGCCATTTGTGTTTCCCTGACAAGTCAAATATTCCTCTAAAACTCACAGTGAACAGAGATGCTGTTAAAATCCAAACCCCCATAGGGCTGAGGTCAGGGATGATGGATCGTCACACAAAGTGTCTTTTTTTGTCATCTTAAGAGCAAACCACAACTTTAGTTTTCTCATATTTACCAAACCTCAACCGAGTTTAAATCCAACAGAACATAATCATTTGAATATGTATTTTTTTTTAATGTCTATATGAGTTATTTTAGCCACTCATGGTTTAGGCCAGAGTTTGATTGTGTGGTTTAGACACTGTGATCTTGTTGCTCTGTATGTGTGAGTGCGATGGTAGCCCTTCCTGTAGGTGATAATATGAAGACTAAAGAGTTGGAGATTGTTTGATGTTCATGCAGATATCACTTGATCTCACACGTTTTAGTTTTCATGCAACATTAGAATTGGATGCTCAAGATATATAGTATATTATAAATCAATATCATATCATCCAGCTAGAAAAGATGTGAAGCCTTATGCTTGAATATGATACAGAATTAACACAAATGATTGAGTATAGAACGGGATCATCATGTCAAAGTATTTCCTCTTCTGCCAGTGAAACATATACACTCACATGTGGAGAGTGAGCACAGATCAGAAGTTGTATAAAACCAAAATCCTGTTTTCTTCTGCAGCCAAAGTGTTAACAGTGACTGAAGGAGGGGGATTGGAGGGAGGACTGAAAGCAGAGGGATGAATTGTTGGAGGAGGGGGGACGAGAGATAAGGAGGAGAGCAGCGGAGCAAGCAGAGAAGTGGCTTTTCAAACTCAGAGGAGACCTGGAGGAGGAGGAGCAGAGGAAGAAGAGAGGAGAAGACAAAAGAGAGGAAAACAGAGACAGGGGGTGGAGAGAGAGACAGACTTCAAGGATGGTGGGGCAGAGTGAATGAAGCAGATGAATGTAGGACAGGGGTGAGGAGGATGAAAGCTTTGAGACAAGAGGAGAGAGCGACGGCAGTCAACAAGATGGATGTACGTAGAGAATGAATGAGTAAGATGGATGTACACAGCGGGGTCAAAAGAGGAGGAAGGAGAGCGGGAGGACGGGAATAGAAAGGTTATAGAGCAGAGTCAGGATTGGAAGATGGGCGGGTCGGGCACAGGGAAGAAACCTGCTGAATGGCAGTGATGATGTACTGATTTACAGCTGGACATCGTATTTTACATCCAGAGGTTACGTTGTATAGAAGTACCACTACAACAATGGCACACATATTGTTTTTACCTCTTTAACTACGGATATGTTACATCCCACTGAATCGCTAGTCTTGAAGCTAGTCTGAGTATTATGGCATGATGCTAGATGTCAGTATCCTTCCCTGTAATACTCATTGTAATAGTTTCTTTAGTTTAATTCTAAGTTCATTTATTTGTGTTGACCTTTTGACCCCTTGGCACTAGTTTCTTTCTGAGGACGGTGCTGCTCTGGGTTGCTAGTTGATGGTTTAGGTCAGGGATCAGTGACCTTTGCACTCAAAAGAGCCACTTTTGACCAAATAAAACAAAATACAATCTGCTTGGAGCCTCAAGACATGTTTCCAACCTTATCATGAAGATAACACAGCACATGAAGTCTGAATGTTCCTTTCAACATCATTAGCATCTGTTAATGAGCGTCATTAATATGTTTTTGTCTGAATGGTCCCAGCAGCCTCTGGATAGCAACATGTGACATGTGGTTATTTAGAATTATGGTTCTTCTAATAAATTTGCATATTGATTACCATGTGTTATCTAACTCAATACAGAAAACTTTACATTCATCTTTATTGGGGAAGCCATTATTAATAAAACACAAATTTATAATATACAAATCCACTGGCAGCATACTTGGAGTTTTGTGTAAACTAAAAAAGTTGCGTGCTATTATACAATTGATATTAAAATTAAATAATATACCAGTATCTGAGGTTCTGTTAAATTTAGCGCTGGGCTGTAGACATGTCGTAGGTGATGACGTACAACACATCTGCATCACTGGATCATAGAAATATATATTTACTGCATATATTTACAATTGGAGAACATGTGAATCACTTTAAGCATAGAGCAATGATTACCTAAAATGCTGGGAGCTGCTGGGACCAGGTGAGAGAGCTGCAGGTTGCTGACCCCTGGTTTAGGTTGATTCTAGTAATTTTTCTAACAGACTAATTGTCCTGATTTCTGTTTGTATGTGTAGATTAGATTGTGTTGTCCATTTTTCATGTTAAACCTTGTGTGTCGTACCTGGTTGGATCAGCCAGTACACAGACTCCCTTTGAGTCTCATCATGTAGGTCTGTGCTTCTCTGGTAAGGTTACTTAACTTGTCTTTTAGTTTGCACCAGTTTTGTTAGTTTCTGTTTATTGTGTAAATAAAATAAAAGTGCAACTTGGTGCAAATATTTAAATAATTCCAGTGTGTTAATAGAAAAGTCACATTATACCTTAATAACATTGCAAAGCTGCAATAATTTTTTTTAGGAATGTAAAATTAGGAATGTAAAATAACAGCTGACAGAGGTAGTAGAGAGAGCTCATATCTCCGAAAATGCCGTAGCAAGTTTCTAACCAGGCTCTAACTTAATAAATTAAAAACATACTTGAAATTAAACCAACTAATTTCTGGCCTGAAACAATCTTCAAACTGTTTCTGTGACACCACAACAGTACAATTATGAAGATTCATCAACTTCATCAACTTTTTCCTCCTTCATCTGACCACCAGCTACATGGAGGAGGGACTCTCCTCTGTAAAGGAAACACAACCAAGGAGAGCCGAGTCACGTAGGTACCATATAGTGTAAAACACACTAACACACAGTCCTTTCTGTGATGCTAACCCGCAAAGTGAAGTTGAGGATATATGAGATAGTTTGGGTTTATGGATTGGATTGGACGGGTTCTAAAAGAAAAATCAGATATCCGATCCAGTCATTTTGGCCTGGATCGGACCATCCCTAGTAAATACAACTCCGTTCATTAAAACTAAACCTGTGACTCTTCTTCTTTGACAGCAAAGTCCAAGTTATATCACAAATTTGCTGTAGGAGAAACTATATAATAACACATCTCACTGCCCTTAAAACTTTGACTTCGATAAAGAAGCAAAAAAAAATCAGGAAGATTATCTGCACTTGTTTTCTATCTCTGTCTCTTATTTGTTGCCTGTTTGTGAAACTTTGCATTGCTGTGAATATTATCCTGAAAAGACCGTCTGACAATGTGTGCTGTAATCCGTGTATTTAAAATGATATTCTGTCTCCTTCCCCTCTATAATGACAGCCAGCTTTTCACTCTACCCTCCAGTGTGGGCGTTTGGATTGAATATTAACACGTTTGATTTCTGACATGGTCAGACAACACATCTTAAGAAGTAGCTCTGAGAGACGATAAACTGGCTCTGAGGCCACAGTGTCCTTAAGTGCACCAAAAGGGAGCAAAAAAAAAAAAAAAAAAAACAGCCTCTGCCCCAGCTGCATCTTGATAAAACCATAACATTATTCTGACAGATAAAACTAAGCTTCTGTATTGTCCACTGTGATGGATTATCCATTTCAGGCAAGTTTGAAGTTTCTATAAGTTGATTATCAAAACTCTGTCTGAGCATCATGCAAATAAGTGTCTGAAAATTGTTGTCAAAGTTATTGTACACTACAGCAAATAGGCAGGCGTCACACAGATGAAAAATCTCTGAACCCTGAGCAGTTTGATGTGACAGCTGTTTGCCTTTTGATGATAGTCAACAACAAGAAACACAACAGACGTAAACATACAAAACCACTGCTTAATGTACATCTACTGCATTCTCATTCTGCAGTATTAATACTTCAGTGTTTAGGCAGATCTTACTATTGCAGTATTTTTTAAATGCAGGACCTTTAACACTTATAGTCAAACTGCTTATAGATTTAAATTATTACTCTGCAAACATAACCTTAAACCCTTCTAACTTCTGCATTTGGAAATAAAAGGGTCTCACAAATTCAAAGATGGTGTTTTCACTGAATAAAAAGCAAACAAAGTCGAACTCTTTGGGTCTGAGGGTTTAAATGGGGTCTTGTTTTCGAGGTCAGAGATTGCCCAGCCTTTCAAACAGTGCTACATCCCTGTTGCATTGCTGCCTGTTAAGATAGTCTGTCAAGATAGACGATAGGTCGGGCATGTGAACCTGTGTCTGATCTCGCTGAGTGAGTGTGCGCGTAAGTGTGAGAGAAAGGATGGATGGAGGGAGTGGTGCAGATAATAGGCGTCTCTATCTGGAGGTGAGAGACGTGGAGGTGCGGAGGGAAGTGAAAGAGGATAGATGGATGGACTGGAGCAGCAGGATGAGTGTAGATAATGGCTAGACATAATATCCGGCGGAGAGAGGAGGGAAGAGGGACAGGGAGGGGAAAAAAAAAAAAAAAAAAAAAAAGAGGGGAGAGACAACAGGTAAAGTGAAACAAAGCATGCATGGAAGAATGGATGGATGTAAAGGATGGAAGGACATGGGTAGAGGGATGAGTGCAGATAATGGACCCAGATCTAATGTCTGCAAGGAGGAGAGACAGAGACGGGGAGGTACGCATCGGTATGCGTTCGGGAATGGAGCAATGAGTATAGATAATGGGCTCCATCTAATGCCTGGAGGGAGGAGAGGTTACAGAGATAAGACAGAGAGGGATGGAGAGATGAGAAGAAGCGGGACAGCGCCGTCCTCATACCTGTGCACCATGTGATACATTTATAGTGAATATGTGCATGCTAAGTGACAGAGGACGGTGTTTTGTCAATCATTCACGTTGACCATGCGAAACTTGTGAGTACCTCGCCGACAGCGCCACTGAGACATAATCCCCCCTGCATGTGATTCAGGTGAGTGTACTGTATGTCATGCAGGAAAGGAGAGAAGACGGAGACGGGGAGGAGGGGGAGATGGATGTGTTGATAGAGAGGACTGGAGGGACGCGTTTAAAATATGGTTAGATGTGATGTCTGGAGACAGAAAGGAGGAGAGTGCAGGAGAGGAGACAGGAGTGCATGGAGAAATGGAGGAGCTGAGCATAAATGATGAGATAGGTCTAATGTGTGGAGGAGTGGCGAGAGGACATGGGGGAGAAAAAAGGGGGAGAATGGATGGATGGTGGGACAGGGTACAAGGATGGATGTGGTTGAGAGAGGAGACTGAGAGGGAGAAGAAGAGATGGATAGATGAACAGTGGAGGGATGAGTGTAGATAATGGCTAAACCTAATGTCTGGAGGGCAGACATCCATCTGCTTGACCGAATTATAGTCCAGCTCACTTTCTACAGACTAATTACTGGAACACAGGATTGTCTCTCTGTCTTTCTCCCTCTGTGTCTTTGTCTTTCTCTCTATTTCAGGACTCGGGGTGATTTTGAGGGCTTATGAGAGGGGAGGATGCCTGTGCTGATAACACGCCTCTTTGTGCAGCTTGTAGATCAGCTCACTCACCTGCCCTCTTTTCCCCTTGTTAGCACAGATCCTCACATACCCTGCCTCCTCTAGCAGATGGCTTTCTGAGGAAAACTCACTTTGTTACCTGCCCACCAACTCGCTCATTTGCCTTATTTTTCCTCTTCCCCTACTCCCTTGTCAACAATCTTGCCTAATCTAAAGAGGAGAAACAACAATCTGGCTGCATCCAAACTCTGCTTGTTAGCGGCATGGTTAACGCTTTACACTTTGTGCTTAAGTACATATTTCAGGGAGTGAATAAGTAGGGTAACAACAAGCCACAAATATTTATAATGACCCTGCTACATGCACTTTAAATAAAGCTTCATCAGATTTGGCTGACTTGTTAATGATGGTGCTTGTGGGGGAAACAATGCGTGTAGAGAAACCACGAACTATCTCTCCTGTTAGGGCTTATCTTTAATAAACATAAGTACTTTTTTAGGGTGTAGAGGCACCAGAGCACCTTCACTGATGAGGGTTGGGTACCGAAATTCGGTTCCAAGTAGGAACCGAATTAAATTTAGTGAGTACCGGGTACCCATAAAAAAATATATAATTTCGGTTCTGCTGATCGGTTCCTAGATGCGCTCACTTTACACAGCGGCTGCATAACGATATCTGCCAGGACCTGTCTGTTACGAATCTAACACGTCATGTGACACTGCATGGAAACAGGAAATGGACTGGGGTAAGCGGTTAAAAGTGTTGCTTCATTTTGTGTCGGAAACTAATAAGCGACAAGGCAGGTTGCACTTCCTGTCTTCCTGTTTTTTGTTTTTGGATTGAAATATACATAACGATACCCAGCCCTACCTTGGCATAGATCAGGGGTAGCCAACTCCGGTCCTCGAGGGCCCCTATCCAGCATGTTTTAGATGTTTCCCTCTTCCAACACACCTGATTCAATTGTTCAGCTCACCATCAAGCTCTGCAGAAGCCTGATAACGATCCTGATCATTTGAATCAGGTGTGTAGGAAGAGGGAAACATCTAAAACATGCAGGATAGGGGCCCTCGAG
>OOFC01048470.1:0-13803 GCA_900323345.1 Pseudochromis fuscus
CACCGAGGGGACCCGCTTCATGCTGCGGGTTTACTACTCAACCTCCCCGCAGAGGCTCAACCGCACCGCGGGGACTCGCACCAACAATGCCGCGCCCTGGATCGCCTTCATCGAGGAGCCAACTCCCGGACGAGAGGGACAAGTTCACCCGAAGCGGAATATGTGCATGGACAAGAACGCCAGGACGTCCGACATCGAGGTTTTAGGATCTTTCAAGTCAGCTTCCAGTCAGAACTCGGTGCTGGTTGAGCTGTTGGCCAAAGACCTGCGGAGGGGAGAGAAGATTAAATACTACTCCATGTGCGCCTTCGACGGATCCAAATGGGAACACTACCGGACCAGGGATTTCTGGGTTGCCGTGACAGAGCGCTCTGCTGTGCCGGATCTCTGGCTGCAAGTGCTGGTCTCAGTCCTCCTGCTCGGACTGTCAGCTCTGTTCAGCGGGCTGAACTTGAGCCTGTTGGCACTGGACCCAGTGGAGCTGCAGGTGCTCCAGAACAGCGGCACCGACACGGAGCAGAACTACGCGCGGAAAATCGAGTCTGTGCGTCGGCACGGTAACTACGTCCTGTGCACTTTACTGCTGGGGAACGCGATCATCAACGCCTCGCTGGCCGTGTGGATGTGCCAGATCCTGGGCATGACATGGCTCTCCACCGTCATCTGCGCCTTCGGCATCTTCTTTATTGGGGAAATCCTCCCGCACTCGGTGGCATCGCGCCACGGTTTGGCCATCGCCTCCAAAACCATCTGGGTGACGCGCCTGCTGATGGTGCTCTCCTTCCCCATCTCCTACCCCATCAGTAAACTGCTTGACCTCATCCTCAACCAGGAGATCTCCAACTTCTACACCAGGGAAAAACTCCTGGAGATGTTGCGCGTCACAGACCCGTACCACGACCTGGTCAAAGAGGAGCTCAACATCATCCAGGGAGCGCTGGAGCTGCGCACCAAAACCGTGGAGGACGTCCTGACGCCGCTGACCGACTGCTTCATGCTGGCCTCGGACGTGGTGCTGGACTTCAATACCATGTCTGAGATCATGCAGAGCGGATACACGAGGATACCGGTGTTTGAGAACGAGAGGTCCAACATCGTGGACATCCTGTTCGTCAAGGACCTGGCGTTCGTGGACCCGGACGACTGCACGCCGCTGAAAACTATCACCCAGTTCTACAAACACCCGCTGCACTGCGTCTTCAACGACACCAAACTGGATGCCATGCTGGAGGAGTTCAAGAAAGGTGAGGGGTGTTTGTGCAGACTGCTGGGGTCAGATGAGGTGCAGTCTCAGAAGTTTGTAGAGTGGTCGATACAATGTCAATCACTGAAATATGAACTTTCACATTACATATTTTTACTGAAACAAAACCAAAGTCCGGGGTTGACATGACGAGATATAAGTATGTATATACTTTGACTTTACAGGTGTTTGATGTTTGACATGTGAGCCAGTGCTGGGATTTAGCATTCTGCTGGTGTTTCTCCAGCTGTGGTGCCAGAGTCAGGCTGGCATCTGATGTGAGGCTGGTTACCATGGCAACGTGTGGGTGAGGAGGTGAGGGTGCAGGATGCTGATTGAGTAGTCTGATTCTGATGGTCAACATATTTATATTTGTGGTTTCTGCAACACAGCATGACGTCTCCATCATCACTTTGATACACAGGAGACTTTTAAGCTTTTACGATTTGTAGAATTAAGCAAATGACACTTCAATCTGACATGAAAATATGTATATCTTTTTAAAATTAAACTGTCAGTGAGAGCTCCTGACAGTCACTGACATAATGCAACAATAAACTCCACCAACTGCAGGGCAAATCTAAGAACCAGCTGTTCTGATTAGGCTCATAAATCAAGGATTGTCCAAGCTGAGCGAAGACTTCAGGGGAAATTTTAAATTTCAAAGTAGTTTTTTATTTGTTGGTGGTTGAGTGTACAGTTGAATCCCCTTTTCCCTTTCAGTGTTTTTAGAGAGAAGTGAGTAAAAGTTTCATAACATTTCTTCTCATGTGACTGTAACAGCAAACACAGAATCATTTCAATCAGACATGACTGTCAGACTGTACACCAGCTGTTGTCACAACAGCTCTTAGGATTAACACAAAATACCTACATTGTTTCTGATGTAAGTTTTTAAGATTTTCTCTTATTTGTCCCACAATGCAGAAATGGACAGTGCTACAGCAGCAAAGTGGACAGATTTGTATTTACATAAGAAAATAAAAAGCAATAACAATAAAAAGAGAATCCAAAAACAAAATAAAAAAATTCTGAACACTACATATAATATAAAAAAAAGTTTCAGGTGTTAAATATGAGTGCACTGTTTTCGTGTAAATGCATACAAACTAAAAAGTGATATAGTAACATAGCTGTCTGTGAGCTAACAGTGTTTACACCTGTCTGTGCTCCAGTGGGGCTGCTGCCTGGTATTTAACAGTAAAGTATTGTGGTACATCAGGGAATGCAAATGTGCATCATGAAGCTGTTAATGGCTCGTGCTGTCTGCAAAGTCCTCCCCTGCACCAAGCGTTCAGCCCCAGTGCGCAGTGCTGCTACAGCAGACCAGCCTCTTCCCCTGCATGCAGTCTGCTGGCATTTATTGTAGAGTTTAAAATGGGTGGGGTGTGAACGGACCAATCACAGACTTTGCTGCTTATCACTGCCTTCCTGCATGTCCAGGGACTCGGCACAGTCAGCACTTTCTGGGTTTTTCTGCTGGGTTTGTGGTGAGGACAGGAAGAGAGGCAGGTAAACAGAGCAGGACACCTTGAGGTGGCCTCTGTTTACACAGCTCCTTTATTTATATTTCTGCTTAGTATGGGACAACATGGAAAAAAAATAAATCAGTGATCAACAAATGTCATTTTCAAGATGAACATTGGTTTCAGCTTGTTTTGACAAAGCAGTGAAATACATTTGAAAATATTTTAGAAACCCACAAACGATGGGATTTGAAACACATTTTCATCTTCACCTAATATTTCGACCAGTGTGATGGGCTGTGTGTGTGTGTGTGGTTGTATGAATCCATCAACACAAATATGATCACTGTGCCACTGTGAGTTCTGCATGAGATCATCTTTACAACCAGAGGATTACAGACGAGGTCCCCCCCCCCTCCTTTGCTGCTCCTCTCTCCCTGTATCAACACCTCAAGGCACTGCGGCAGAAAAACACATTCATTTCAGTGAGACTCCTGCAGCAGTGGATGTTGATGCTGAGGACTCTGGGAAAAACAGCTGTGCAATGTCAACGTCTTACTATTAAATACATCAGTTTATTTCAACCTGTAGATACAAACCATAGACTGTAAACAGAAATAGATGCAGCGAGCAGGTCTCAGAAATGAGGCAACAAAGTGCAATGCTCCCACTGAGTAGATAATGTGGCCTCGAGCTGCTGGCTCCAACTACTTCAATTTAAAAATCCTTATTTTCAATCCTGAAATATTCAGTCAATACGTTTTTTTCCACAAGTCATTCTGGTGTCATTAGATAAAGTCAACTCTTCTTCTCAGAGATCTGGTGGGAGGAGTTAGGGGCGGGGTTAGTCTGATTGACAGGTGGTCCATCTGAAAATCATTTATCATTAAGGAGATATTAGGCTGAGAGAAGAGGAGGAGTTAGGGGCGTGGTTAGTTTGATTGACAGCTCCAATGAGAGCAGTGCTGAAGTCAAGTCTCATACACATTGGACAGTGACCTCAGTTCAAGGGTCAGACCCACCTCCTCACTCACTCCTCTCTTCATATCCAAATATGGTCACTTCCTGCTCCAAACAACATGACAACATCCAAATACCAGACTCCTGGCTTCAAAACCCGAGTCCACAAACCAACGTCACACTTGCTTCGTCCACTTCTGTCCAGTCTGTGATACCAACATCCTCAGCCGTCAGATTCACTGCTGTGCAAGTGCAAAATAAAGTGTAAACATCTGGAAAACTGCTGTTGGTGCTGCAGGATGTGTGATGTGTTGAGCAGTTGCTGCAAAATTTATTTCAGATATGAACTTTCACATTAGATATGTTTACTGAAACAAACCACAGTCAGAAACATAAAGCAATACATGATTTGATTGGGCACGATATACAAAAATGTTTATTTGATTTTTAAATATTTATCCAGTTCTGTAAACAGATGAAAAACATAGATAACAGTCACCAGCAGAGCAGGAACCAAATACACAGAGTGAAACCTGTAAGGTATTTAACCTGAGCTGTAATCACCACATTCAGTCAGAAACTACTCTCAGCTTCAGTGAAACACTTCATCGAGGGCACACTCTGAGCTCTGAGAGGACAGACCATCACTCCTACATCCATTTTTCTTGTGTTTGGTGCCAGGAGTGAAAAGGTCGGAGCCGAACAGAAACTGTGCTTCTGTTGCCTCCATCCTCTGTAGGACTGCTGGTTTGTATAAAATATTGGATCTGTTCCTTCATTCTTCACTCTATTAATTTATTGATGCGTCATTTTCTTGTTAATTTAATCTTGTAATAGATCCAGATGAAGAATGATTCTCCCATTAGTGTAGCTCAGCATGCAAGCAGTGCCAGTTCCTGCTGATAATACCCTGAAGAAGACCTTGGATCATTCAGACGTCAGCATTTGAATTGGAGTACATTTTTTAGTGCTTTCTTGACCTTAGCTAGGTCCCGAAGCACTTTACAAGGCAACTCATTCACCCTTTCACACACACCAATGGCTATCGAGCTGCGACGCAAGGTGCTAGCCACTATTGGGAGCAACTTAGGGTTCAGTGTCTTGCCCAAGAACACTTCAACATGTGGACAGGAGGAACCGGGGATCGAGCCCACAACCTTACAATTCATAGGTGAGCTGCTAGAGCTGTTGTTGATTTTAAGATTATATTGTACAGATGCAAACTCTACACAAAGTGGAATCAACACTTGAAGTATCCGCACTCGCCTGCAAACACACCACAGCTGAACCTGCTTCCTGTCGGCATGTTCAGGTCATTTAAGGAGACACAGCAGTGAGACATATCTCGCATATCTCCCGGGTGAGATGGAGGGGATGACTGAGCTTCTCAGATGTGGCAGAGTTTTAGGCCCTGTCCACACAGAGACAAAGCGAATACATCTCCCCCGAAAAGGGATATTTATATCTGCGTCCACATGAAAACGCCGAAAATGCTGTAGTCAATATGCCAGGCCTGTATGTGGCGCTGTAACGCTGCCACAGAAACACACCAAAACAAGGAAGAAGACACAGAGCATGCGCATTAAACTTGTACGAGGTAAAACCAACACCCACAACAACACACACTTGTTGCCCAAGGTAGTTGTGTTTCAGAAGATTTTGCTGTAAAAGTCAAAACAAGCCCAGTAGCTGCTGCAGCACTAACGCGACGCTGTGTTCCGCCATTTTTACTGTTGTTGTCGGGGTTGTGCAGGCGAGTTAAGGGTCAGAGGCGGGGCTACGGCGGCAGCGTTTGAGGAGAATGGGTATTCGCCGTCCACACGGAGACGCAGCGGGTGGCGTCTTCAGACTTTCCCACTCTGGGACCCGGTTTCAAAAAGTATCCGTTTCAGCTGCCAAATCCTCCGTGTGGACGCAAGGCGTAAATGATAAAAAACTTTGCCGTTTACACTGAAACCTGTTTCCATGTGGACGGGGCCTCAAAGTCATGGGCGGCATTAAGGCCAATTCATACTTTCTGCAAAGAGGGAGCGCGCCACTACCGGACTACCAACGCGCTCTGCGCACGCGGTCAATTCATACTTCATTTTTGCAGCTTGCTAGTGCGCCTGGCAGATGCACACATGTCTTTGTAATCCCTCAAAGACGTGTTGTAAATGTTTTGGTACCGGCAAACCTCCTCACAAAGTCTCTCCTGGAAGGCGTCCATGTTGATATGCTCGCGCAAGTACTGTGCAGTTGCTTGTATTGATTTTCAAACTTGCGTACGTACTCCTGCAGCTAGCTTATTTCTGTGTACTTTTATATAAAAATGTAGTAAAACCCAGAACTTTGCAAACTTTTCTCTAATCAAAAATGAGACTTTCACACCTTGTCAATCCTCGCCTGCAGTCATGCTACTCTGTGCCACTCTGCCGCCTCTGTTTATATCCAGGCATAATTGCAAAATCAGGCAACCTATTGTGAAATCAAGTTCATCAAGTTCAAAATCCAGCTGCCTCCTCTTCAGATTTCATCAGAAAATCAACACAAATGATGCAGAGAGACGGCTGACTTCATCTTTTCAGATAATTTGTGTTTATCAACCAATCAAGATTAAAAAACACAATTCTCCTTAGACATCAGTGTATTTTATATACATCCAGACATTCAGGGCAACTTTCAAACAAATGCCACACTCCTGACCTCTGTCTAATTTCCTTGCCACTCTTCACACCTCAAAACCACATTCATGCATCACTATATCCTTTTCCCCAGGCATGTTGTTGGCAAACATAATCTCTGCCTGGATTATGCTCAGAGGCGACATTTTATTGAGCGTTACATTCATGAAGAGTTTACAATTGATACAGAAATTGGAGAAACTTACATCTGCTCACCCTCCAGCTGCCTGCCTGAGGAAAATACTCCAGTGAGAACCAGTGAGGGACAACATCTTTAGTGCACAGCCAACCCTGGCATAATTATGATAAAACTGCAATCAACTTGCATTTTCATTTTCACATTAGCAGACAATGTGCTACCCAAACATGAAAATGAAAATGTAAATGGGGATTTTTTTTTGCATTTGAATTTAAAGTAGCTTAAGTCCTGATGATGATGACACCCAAAGAAAGAACTGACAAAAAACAAACAAATAACAAGGCCAGGAAATGGTAGTGTACCTTTATTTTTATGAGGCATAGCACACAAGGCCCACATTTGGTTGTTAAAAAAAGTGCATATTTTCAATGATTTTTTTATTATTTAACTGATGGCAGGAGGTCACCATCAGGTGAATTTAAAAAAAAATCATTTCATTTTGACGCTGAGGGGAACTCTTCCAGATTTAATAACCGTCATTATGTTCTGAAAATGTTTGCCAGTGCACAGAAATGTGATGTTTCAGAATAAAAGATTGTGCAGATGCTTAATTCCTTCAAAGTAAATAGTTCAAGTTGCATTTGGAAATCACATGGACACACGGATTGCAGACAACTGCACATTTATCAACTTTACACTTGTCATTCGAGCCCAACTTTTATTTAATAGCAACTGTAGCTGAGAGGAGAATGTCTTAAAGGAAAGAAAATGAAGCACATTCCAGTGATTAGAAAGCTGATTATCTGTGATTGGACTCATTTGTATGTACCTTATGATCCAGACTTGCATTAGAATTATTTAAAGCAGTGGCCTTAAATTAAACCCATTATGAATTATGAATCTAACTATATCATTGTGAAATTAACATTACAGGGCTGATGAGAGCTTTAGAACTACTGTGGATACCCTATAGTGGATCCTTTAGGGTAGGAGAGAAGAGAAATTGCTTAGATTTTGTCTAATGAACATAGCATACCATCAGAGTTGGGTATTGATTGCACAAATCCCCATGAAACTTGAAACAGTGGCTATCAAATCAGAAGTGACATTGCTGAAAGACTTAGGGTGGACATACTGTACAACATGAGAATTTTAATAGGATTAGCTCTGAACAGACTCCCCTACACACATCTTCAGGCCTGGTGAGAAAACCCCATTTCACAGTTTTCTTCAGGTTCCTCCTCTCAAATGAGAATATTCGAGTGAAACAGCAACATCTTGGAGGCGATGTCCACCCAAAGCAAAAAAAAATATCTCAGAGAGGAGTAAAGAAAAAAAATGATTTAAAAGGTTGGGATGGGGAGAAGAACAAGGACAACTTAAAAAGACTTGGCTCAGCTTGATGCACTGAATATATTCTTCAAAGCCCAAACTGATGGATTAGTATGAAACACGCTTTCAAGCAATTTCCACATGAAAGAATTCAATTCAAACTTAAATCAATTCAGTTTTATTTATATGGTGCCAAATCATAACAAAGTCATCTTACAGCACTTTACAAAGTAAGGTCAGGACATTACAGTATTATAGAAAGAAACCCAACAATTCCCCCTTGCACAGCACTTGGCGACAGTCGGGAGGAAAAACTTTTCTTTAATAGGGAGAAATCTCAGATAGAGCGAGACTCAGGGTGGGCGACGGTCTGCCTCAACCAGCTGGGGGTTAGAAGAAAAATGGGCATTAAACAAACCAGCAAACCATAAACACTGGGCAGGTTGGGGAGCAGAAAAGAGCACAGAGAGGGAAAACTTGAGGAAACAGAAACACTAACTTAATGATATGTAATAGTGGTGTTTTAATAAATTGATGAAGGGTGAATGAGAGGTGATTAGTGCATTATGGGAGATCCCCCAGCAGCTTGACCTATAGCAGAATTATGAAGGGATGGTTTAGGACAGTGGTTCTCAAACCTGTTTCAGTTATGTACCCCCTGTGAAAGGTTTTTTTCAGCCAAGTACCCCTGAACCAGGGCACAGCAGTTTTGGTTGATGGTAAAAGATAAAGAAAGATGTAAAACACAGTGCTGTGCCATTGGTGACTGGTTTATTAAACTTTGTAACTAATAAACAATTAAAATTAATAATTATCAACTTAAAGTGCTTTCATCTCCTCCTTCTCCCACATTAAAAATCCAGAATCTATTAATATTCTTTTCCAAACAGGAAGGGGAAAAAAACAGTTTTGAGTGGAAGTTGTCAACATTGTATTAAATTGCATTGAATTGCATTGAACTTGTATCAAACTATTCTTTTTAAGGATAAAAGAGATTAACATGTCAAAATTACAAATTGTCAACATTGAACTAAACTTGCAATTTTGCATTGAACTGAGTGTTTTTACTGCTACATTTTAGTGTGAAATCTGAGGATTTTTGCATAGATGCTATTTTTTAAATGGATTAAAGACAATGTCACGTACACCTACAGTGCTTTCAAGTACCCCCAGGGGTACGTGTCCCCCCATTTGAGAACCACTGGTTTTGGGTACCCTGAGCCACCTCTAACCATGAGCTTTATTGTAATGTTTTAATGTTGACCTGAAATTGAAAATGTCTTTTTAATCCTATTAAAACACATCACTGGTCTTTGTATTGTTCACTTACCTAATGATGTTAATAAAGGATGGGGAAAGTGCCATACTACAGTACATAATGCTCTGTTATTTAGTATTGTTAGCTAGCTAGCTGTGGTGTTTCATTGTGTTTCAATCAGTGTTGCCAAGTATACGATAATTATCGTATTTGTACGATAATTTGGCCCTCTGTGCGATGTACGATCAATAATCCTAATAAGGGCAAATGTACGATAATTTGACCATTTCATATTATTGCCTGCGAAACTGTCTGCCACGGAGTTTTTTTGTGAACCCTGAAGGCATCTGTTCCCATGTGACATGTTACCAGCCAATCATGCTTTGCTGAGCGTGAGATACGGAGAAACGAGTGACATCCATGCGTTGATTGGTTGAATGGTAAGCTGCGCCCGCCCCAGGAGACACATATGTCATGTTTTGGTGGAAATATGTCTAGTCAGCGACTTCAAGGCTAACTCCAGGAAACAGGTAGTAAACCATTAAGTTGTGCTACAGTGAATTAGAATATACTATGAACCTATTTTAATAAGTCAACACTGAGGATGCTTTGCTGTACAAAACACAAACACAACGTAATTAGCATCTACTATTCAGTACACACACTACTGACTTCTGCACAGCTTAGCTACTTCATTATTTTGGTTATTTGGGTTTAATAAATTCATTTTTGTACCATAGTCCTTCTCCCCCCTTTGAACCAGGTGGTAAGTTCTCTGCATAACAGGATCACTGTGTGTACCCATATTTACTACTATTTATTAGTGTAGCAGCACATGCCCCAGATTAATAGCTGAAGACACAAGCCATTGATCATGACCTTGCTTCATTCAGCATTCATACTAGCATAACCACTTGGTTATGAGTGGTGACAAGAGTGAAATATTCCTCAATGTTTGTGCTGTTTTAGTTGAGTAACTGGGTGATCCATCATGGAGAAAGTGTAAACTTACTGTACTTTGCTGTGATTTTAATGCCAGCCTACTCTGGCTGGGTTTCAATAAGGGGAGAGACAATAAGTTGAATATTCAGCACTTCCAGTGTTGTACCAAATGTAGACATTTATTTATAGTTTCTGCCTTTACTTGCTCAGTTCTTTTGTCCATATCCAGGTCTACCTACTCCAGGATGATGTATGTGTCTTCTCAAAAAAAAAAGCTTTGGGGAAAACATCTTTGGAAAGTATAGGTTTTGAGTAAGCACTGGGAAGTGGGTGCAAAGAGTCACATTTTTTCCCTATCTTTAAATATAGTATTTTTTATTTCGTTGCTGCATCAGTGAGGTAACTGCAGAAGCTGTTGAGAGCCTCTGACTCCATTAATAACTTGTGCAGCGGGGACCTATTATGCAAGTCCTGAAACCTGAGAGCCAGTCACCTGTTCTGCTACCTGAGCCTGGGCTCTGGGGACGAGGCAGAAGAGAAGGACAGCCTCGCTGAGCTGCCTGCCTGGAGGACTCCGCTCATATGATCGAGGCCTCGGGTCCTGCTGGGAGCGCCACACATCCCTCGGGGGTGTTTTTTTTTAACACAACTAAACCAGAGGCGCGTGTGTAGAGAATGAATAAACTGGGAAATATCAAGATTCACTGAAGTGTTTCCACCACAGCCATCACTGTTAAACTTCTACCAAGGACTGGCCTTCTTTTTCATTTGCAGAGTACATTCAGCCCTCAACTCTCAGGCGGCTAACTTAAGCTCACAGGGTAATTTGTATAAACATATTGACTCAGTTGATGGGTTTTGCTTTTCTCCTTGAGCCCCTGTCAGCTGACAGGAGTTTCCACAGGGGCTTGGGGAAGGTCCACAGAGCACCCTCAGCTACCTGATAACTGCACAGATCTGGTGTATGCTGCTGGCTGACTGCAGGACAGCTCGTACTGCGGTCTCTGTTGAAAGAGGTGGTTTAAATTAGAGGAGCAAAAGTTGATGTCTTTGCCTTGACACCCCTGCTTCATCAGGTAAGAAAGCTCCACAACATGCACAGTAATGGCTGAACAGTGGCTTTCAGACTGAATACTTGTAATAATTTGCTCAATAGTAATGACATGTCAAACTTTCTCACCATGAAAAACAAATACATTTTAATGTAATTCAGTGTTTAATGTAATTCAGCAACAAAACGTCCATAGTTTGTTGTTGCTGTTTTCGGTGGGAATGCAATACCCACACATAACTCATGAGCCTACTGGTTTGTTTTCCAACTGTGAATTTTAAACAGATTACACTCCATGTGACCACATTCCAGTGAACCACAGTCTGGACTATTACAGCATGCTTGACTCGGTCTGACAAATTACTCTAATACAGAGAACAATATGTAACTGCTGCAGCTCATAACGAGGAGCGTGCACTTTATGTAGCATGCACATCATCCTCACAAGCCGCAATTCTGTGATCAATAGCGCATGTGTGTTCAGAAAGTAATTTAACCTGAGAACATATCTGTGGAGGAATATTTCTCAAACAAGGGGCAATTTTGAGATCATCAAGTAGTTATTGTAGAAAAGGACCGGGCGCCGAGAATAAAGACGGTGTGTGCATTATGTAAAAGACCAGGATAATAACGCTAGTTCATGACGAAAATAACCCCAGCTAACATCAGCACATAGCACATCATCTGAATACCGGCATTTTGTCCAGGAGCTCCCTCTGTGAGCCTCATTTCAACGCTGGCTGTGCTGATGGGTTTATCTCTCATATACCCACAGCTCTGCACAGCCTGTCTGCTTCCTAACCAGCTGTAGGTCCCACGGCCTCCCTCTACGTTCCTGGCACTGTCAGGAGCACAAAGGTTTACTCAATCACTGGTTTCCATGCATGCAACAATAAGCATATAGTCACATCTGCCAAGTACAAACCCTGTTTGCTGTCTGTGTGCTGTCACTCTGTTTCTCACAAACACACACACACACTCGCACACACAGTGTTTACATTTTTCTCACACTTGCACAAATCTTGTATATTTTTCTCAGTCTCCTTCAGACCTGTTGGTTGACGCGTATGGTTCTCTTTCAAAGAATAAGAATAGTTTATGCTCTACACTGAGCCCATTTGTTGTGAGCAGCAAACCGGCTGGGAAATTTAGTTTGTGGGTTTTCAGGTGCTAGCTGGTATGCTAGCACAGTGTGTGTGGGATCCACTCAATAAACCTGAGAAGCAACGAAGAAACTATTGATGGGAATTTCAGCTCTTTTTGGTGAGCTGGATCATTTGGCTCAGACCCTTTAGGCTCCAGAACGGCTCTTCATTTTACCACTTCTCTCTTTAATAACTCAGCCACTTTTACTGTGTTTTTGACCTATGGTTAGTTTTATTTTAAAAATACTTAAGTATTGAAAAGTACAGAAGCCCTAAAAGGACGTGATTTACTTTTTTTTTTTTTCTCTCTGTTTTCCCGTGATAACGAGATAATTTCGGTGGCTTTCTCAAGATCTTGAGTTATTTTTCTTAATAAAGTAATAAAGTTTGTTTTTTTTCCCCAAGATTATAGGATACATTATCTCGTTATCTCGAGAAAATGAAGGTCGTTTTCTCAAGATAAGGAGATATTTTCTGGGGACTGCACCACGGTAAAGTCAAATGATTATAACTCCTAACCATGATGAGCAAAAGCATCAACAAACAGAAATAAACCTCACTCAACTCAGTCTGTGTGCGGAAGCAGCATGTAAGGTCTGCTTAAAGACAATAATCAACCTTTTGTTTTGATGTCTAGATCCCCAGAAAATTATCTTGTTATCACGTGAAAGGACGACATAATTTATCCCATAATCTTGGGGGAAAAACACTAACTTTATTTTCTCGTTATCTCGAGAAAACAAAGTTAGATAACTCAAGATCTCGAGAAAACCACTGAAATTACCTCATTATCACAGGAAAACGGAGAAATACAAATATAGTCAACCATGTCCTTTTAAGGTATCCGTAGAAAAGCACTACTTTCCTACTATCAATATATTGCTGTGTTGTTTTCACAGTGCATTTAATTGTAACTCTCTGAATCCACCAAATGATTGCACTGACTTACTTGTAAAACCAAAAATGACACCTATTGCCATTTGCATTTTTTTTATTTAAACACCCACCAAAAAATCAGACGAGAGCCGACTCCCATGGTTCACTTAAAAGAGCTGGCTTTTTGTTCTGGCTCGTTCGACACCAGCACATCAGGAACCCATTTGTACTTATTTGTAAGACAGGGTCACTCTTAATTTCATTCTCTTAATCATCCATCACTTAAAAAGTGTTTTAAGTTCTGCTTTTCTTAAAGTCGTACTGTGACCCAAACATTTTTAAGAGGAGAACTGAAATGCAAACTTCAGAAAAGAACTTAATAGATTAAACAGTTTGAAGTGAAGAGTGAACACCACTTTTATGAAGACAGTCCTTGATTCCCTGGTGTTCTGATAAAGATAATTGCATGTGATTCATTACATTTCTGCACTTACCAAAATCATACAATAACCCCTGTGCACTGTATTTAATGCTTCATGTATCCCACATGCATTTATTGAGGCTTGTCATTTACTATCATAAAGCAGCAAAGGAAATCCAAAGACTTCAGTTATATTTCCCTTTCATTCCATGTACTACTTACCAAGAATTCATTTGCATCTTTTTTGAATTTTTATTTTTATTTATTTTCTTCAAAAAAAAAAAAAAAAAAAAAGTTTTTTTTCCTT
>OOFC01048470.1:13823-39805 GCA_900323345.1 Pseudochromis fuscus
ATTTTATTTGCTTTTTTTTTAATTTTTTTTTTTTTTTTTTTTTTTAAAAAAAAAAAAAAAAAAAAAAGTCTTGTTTCCATTGTTTTCAGTTTTCATCTGAGATCGTTTTTGTATTCTCCCATTTTAAGTCATCTGTCCTTCAAGGTGTCTCCTCATAGTCAGCTTCTCTAACACAAACAAACTTCCATCCACCCTTGTTTTGAAGGCTGCTACATTATAAAAATGTTGTTGTTCCTCCCATTGCACTTGCTGGCTGAGAGGAAAAAAAAATCAAAGGAAAAATTGGGTGAAGCTGTGAATGTATAAATTTCTATTTCAGTGTTGTTGTTCAAGCCTCGCATACCCGTCCCATGTGATTCACCTCAAAGTGGAACACACGGGGTAAACATAATTACTTTTCTTGTATTATATGCACTGTATCGTTGGTGCAAACATCTTAACAGGCCCAACAATGACTTAAATTTGCAAGGTCTCTATTGTGACACTGTATAACGCTGAATGAATACTCTGCATGCCTGACAAGTTTATTTATTCCTCCATTTGTTATAATCTCAGTTTTATTGACTGTAATAACTGCATTGGGCTTTGTAGGAGCTGAACTGTGAGCCATGCACTCGGTGTATCATGATTAAAAAAACGAATTACGCTCAGTGGTGAATAAAATGAGTCGATAAGCCGTTTCCTTTGCCTTCTGAAACAATAGGCCTAAATATTTCAGCTATTGTTTGGCGTTAAGGAATTATCAAAAATGTGCCAGGCAAGCACGGCAGATAACCACGTTAGGAGAGTCATCATCAGCTGAGCTGGGGAAACAGAAAGCCAGTAAGAGAGAGATTTCTCCTACGGGGGCTGATAGGTGGGAATGAACATGGCTCAAAGCATGAAATAAATGATGGAATGATAACGCCGAGTGAATAATGCGATAGTGAAGTGTTAGCAGAAATACTATTTTCTGTGACAAGATAGGTGTACTTTTGTGATGAGTAGGTAAGCCTGATAATAGCATTTCATGTCGAGGAGTATGTCTTTGAAGTGGACTTCACTTTCATGTCATGTGTGGTGTGTGCAGCCTAGTTTAAAATCAGAAGCCGCAGTGCCCTAATTTTTCCTTTTCTGTTGTGAACTAACAGATGAAAAAGTAAAAGACAGCTGGTCAATGTCAGCGGGCTTCCTCGGTTGGAGATTCCCAAGCCTATCGACACCTAACATCAATGAGGTAAACAGCTCTGGGCGCATTTTCTGTTTACCCAAGGTGTTATGACCCAGAAAGTTACTAAATGCTGTTTCTACAAATACTGCATAGACACACTGCTGCAGTCTGTGATCAGTTACTGTGTGCTTTTATTTTTTTTACTTGAAGATAAAAATGCCTGAGTGGGGGGAAAAAGGGCATACAGTTAAATGAAAATCAAATTCTCACATTTTCCTCACAAAGCTTTAACAAGATTGTTACAATCATTTCACTGTCATCACAGCAAATAAAAAAATACATGTATTAAAACATAGCCAAATACTGTTTCCTCTATAATTATGTCAGATCGTATTCTCCAGTTTAACATTTAAATAAGAGGCAAAGTCATTCATTAAGCTAAATTATATTTTTGTGAAACCCGCTATTTGAGATGTCAGTCCACACACAAGCTGTTTGAGGAAAATGTTTTATTGTTTGCCCCAAAAACAAAACTGCTCAGTCACAACATATCCTTACAAAGGCAGCAGGAGAGTGGTTACAATTCAAATATCTGTGTTGTTCAGAGATACATTTTTTAACTGATGTGAGGAACAAAAATAGGGATTTGAACATTTTTTTGTTTTGTTTTGTTTTGTTTTCCAGATGATAGATCATGCTTGTTGATTTAAAATGTCATGGATAATTTGTCCACTCAAGTTGTCCATCACATTGTCATGGCAACAGCAACGGATTAAGAAATAAATCGAGCTGGAGAGCAGATAACAAGTCCCACCGAACACATTACAGCAGCTAATATCTTTGTATTTGCCGTCTTTCTTGGTTTCATTTCAGTTCCACAATCTTACAGTTTGCAGTGGAGTCAACTTCGCACTTGGAGCACAACTCTGATATGAACCTTTTTCTTTTCCCTGTCTTTTCATAGCCCTCAATTAAGGAGAACACTGCTTCACTGCACAAGAATGTCCTGTCATGGGGTGTGTGGTGTGGGCAAGAGGCGAAGGAGGATGTGTCTCTTGGAGCAATAACACAGTCCGCCTACTCTCAGAATACAGATAGTGGATACTTGAGTGGAGTTTCTAAACTATTCAGGACTGCAAGTGTCCCAGATGCGGTGGGACAGAGTCCACAGACAGCATTTTCCTCCATCACCATCGCAGCCCGGAAGGTCCTGCCATCACTTCCCACCTCGCAGGAGTCTTTGTCATTATCCGCTCCAGCACTGCCTGTGAAGGTTTCAACTCCTCCACAAACCTTTGGGAGAAGAGCCGCATCCATGCCCACAATGAGAGTCTCAAACTCCCAACCGGACGTGTGCAGACAGAATCGCACCATCCTGACGCCAAATGAGTTCAGACGGGCCTACTCACCAGCTGATGGATTGGCAGTGAGAGATCCAGGAAACAGGAAAGTACATCTTGTACAATGCAGACTGAGCCACACAGAGGAGGACAGAAAGCAGGAAGTGATTGGTGGTTCAGTAATGAACCTTTTGTCCTCAAGGCCTTCTTACCGGGCATGTATCCATCACGAGGTGCCTCTGAGGTCCACTAGCTCTGTTGTGTTTTTGGACAAGTCACTTTGTATTTCCCTCGTGGAACTAGAGGCAAGAAGAGCAGGTCAGCCCTCTTTGTATCGGTCTGCCTTGTCTGTTCGCCTTGGTGTTTCATCCTGCCGTAGATCCTCTACAGATAGCAAATCAGCCAAAACAAATGAGGGTTACAGGAGAACCAGAGCGGCCATGTTTGGCAGCAGCAACCACAATGGCCAAGGGAGTGGTCTGGGTCACCGCAGAGACCCTCTATCAAAGCGCTGGGGCCGCAAGGTTGAGCAAACAGCACCCGCTCATGGTGTTAACAGCAAGGCTGATGATTCAAACACGCAGCGCCACGGCGCTACTTTGGGATTATTGTCATTCAGAGGGCCAAGCCCCTCAAACACAAAGGCTGGCAGGCAGAAGGGGAATGCAGATGAGGCAGCCTCCTCTGCTCGGAGCAATTTCAGGCGCAAGCAGCACACTTTCAATTCTGGCCCAGGTATGAATTTCATCACCTTGATTCAGAAGTGAAAATCTAAAGTACCCATGCCAATTGATCTGTATATTCCTTTCACTGGCTCGTATATTCTAAAGCTATTGTAGATAAGATCACATTTCCAAGGCGTAACAGCAAGCTGAATGTGGTGCGAAGGTGGTCTTAGAGGGTGGGAAGTCTCATTTTTTTTATCCCTCTGCCTCTCACCTTTTGATTTATACCTCATGCATTGTTAATAGATCCCCACACACACACACATACACACATCACACCTCTCCTACTGTACAGTCATATTGTTTAAAATAAATCCCAACTGGTACAAGCACACACTCAGTTCAGCTGCAGACTTAAATAAAGTGCAAACACTTTCATTTATTCTCCTCTGACTTCTTACACTTCTGTGTAAAATCTAAAGTTAAAAATGGCTACTGCATATATTAACAATAGGGTGCAAAAACTAAAAATAGTCTGTTTGCTTTTGAAGAATCCACCCAAGCCTGCTTCTAGTTACTAGACCTCTTTGCACATAAATTAGGACAAGATCAAGGTTATGTAAAAACTGCATTAAGAAATAAGATTTAGTTAATGCCACAGAGAATTTTCTTATTTGAGAGTGTGTTTTAAATGATAATTAATTTATTCCATAGCTCCAAAGCAACAGAGTTATCATGTTGATTAGCACACATGAGATTTTTGCATGTAACCCTGCACGTTTAGTCTTCTAAACGTGACAAAAAGGTCAAACGTTCAGTTGTGCTACCTTAAAGGAATACTTTAGGAGTGATTGTTTTCTTGCTGACTTAGTTACCAAAGGTTACAGAAGGTAAACATGTAGCTAGATCAAGTAGTTTGGATGTTTGGTTATCTGCGTTTTGAATAGATTAAAAATGGGGGGGAGCCTGACTCTACGCAAAGACAGTAAAATCTGCACAGCAACATATTTGACACTGACTAAATACCAGGTCATATCTCATTTCACTGTCACTCCACCTACAAATGGTGTCCATCTGGCTCAGTTTTCAGTGCTCATGCTAATCTAAGCTGCTAATCTAACACGTGCAGGACGGCTGTAGTTTAATAGACCAAAAAAACAAAACAAAAGCATGGTATTATGTACTGTACATGCAGTGGGAAAACCTGTACAGTATTGGCAGTGTAGGTCACTCAAGAATATGTTACCTGCCTGCCTTGTAAGATGGGCTGTGTGATGGGGAGAAAAAACTGTGCAACACTACACTTTTCAATTATTAAACTCTCTCAACTCACTACAACATTTATTTCCTGCACCATCCCACAACCTGTTTTTTTTTTTTTCTTTCACTTTTAAATTTCTGTTATTTTCAGTGCACATTTACTAGGATGCCCAAAGGGCAATACATGTCCTGTAGCAATAGCCTGACCAGTGGCATTACATTGTAATGATGCTCTATGCCACATGGTCATGGCAGCATATTCAGAGGAGATATATATTCGACAAAAGATAGAAGAATGGGGTTAGGAGTGCAGGATGGATGCACTGTCATCTTTTACATTATTCATAGGCCACACTCATGTTCCCTCTGGGTTTTTTCTCTCTATGAGTTGTGGGGGTAGAGTGAGCGTGTGTGTGTGTATGTGTATGCGTGTGTGTATAGGGGTGTATTAGGTTCAGTTCAAGGTTTGTTCATTTCCCTCTTTCTCCAGAGATGATAAAAGCTTTGTGAAAGTGTAACTATATGTCAGCCTGGGATGAAAAGAAACTGCAATAAACTACATAAGAACTCATAAAACACACATGTACATTTATTTATTTTGTTTGTGAAAGTTACAAAGTGAAGATCGTCTTCCTCATTAAAATCCAGATTGGTATTAATGGTACATCTTGCCAAATGAAACTTCATTTCTCTCTGTGTCTCTCAAACAGATATAAGAGCAGAGCACAAACAAGCAGGAAGTGAGAAGACAGATGCAGAACAACATGGTTCCCCCACAGAACCTCATACAGACTCCACTGTGGATAAGTCCTGTTGTTATCACTCAACACTGAAGGTGGATCCTCTGGAGGGCACACCCAAAACTCTCAGCCTCAAGGTACGAGCTACATTTCCATGTTGATTTCTAAACAAATGTATTTTAAGCAATATATATACTTCACTCTAGCCAAAGGTACAGTTTTATTAAATGTGTTACAGAGACCTGGATACTAAACTTAAACACTTCAAATGAAAATTGCTGACCTGGCACATGAGCCAAAAAAGCTTTTTTCTAGCTTCCAGGTTTGTTTCTGCATTATAAAGCTCTCTGTACAAGTGCATTAAGTGAGTAAATAAGTGAGTAAAATTGTATTTACACAGACCCTTTCAAGACCAGGATTACAAAGTGTTACAACAGGCAAGAAATAAATGAAAACTAGAAAGAAGTCAGAGAGCACATGTCCTTGTCCTGCATTTATGTGTAGATTATCCCCCAAATCTATTAAGATGTGAGTAAACGAGCATTTGCCTATTTTAAGAGATGGGGTTTCTGTTTTGTTTGTTGGTTAGTTTGTTTTTATTGTTAAAATTATGTAACATTATTTGAAATGAAATAATTGTCCTTGGATAACATCTTATCTTATCACCACATTGAGATATGTTAGGAAGATTCCCATAATGTTGCAGACAAGCAGACAGACTGACTGATGCAAACAAAACACAACATCCACTGTGCAGGTAGCAATACAACATGATGCAATAAGAGGCATTACTAACCAAAATACTGTACCGTATATGTCAAAAACAAAGGTTAGTGTTTGGGAGGTTTTACAAATGCAGAACTTTCTCGAATGAAAAAAAAAAAATCTTAATAGCAAGAGTAGCAAGTGTTAGAAGTGTCTTATATCTATTTTATGATAAGAAATTATTTTTTTGGGCTGCAGGGAATTCTTCCTGTTGCTATACCTTGAATGACCGCTAGGATAAAATGAGAGCTATTCTAATGACACAATATCCAGTTATTTTAGTACATTCATGTTCCATTTTTTTATTTTTACTGTAGTCTAAAAAAAAAAAACACAAATGTTACATTTTACCCACGTCCATGTGGCCATAAAGGGTTTCATGTAACTTTCACATGTCGTAGTACTCACTGAAATGTAAGCATAGTTCCTCTTCAAGCAGATTTTATACTGCTGTACAGACTGTGTCGGCTTGTGGGTACAAATACTGGTGCGGTGACAAAGTAATGAAGCAACGACGCAATGACAATTCCAACCAATCACATTTTAGTTCCTGCTAGTAGCTGCCACATGAGAGCAGGTACTAGAAACATGGCACCAGGATCCAGATACTACTTAATGGAAAACTAAACAAATCAAATAGAGTCGAGTAGAATGGAGCTGGTAACATGAAGTGGAAATGCACCATTAGACATGATTGCTTTATAATATACTGTAAAGTATTTGTCTGTAGATAAGGCTACAATACAGACTCACCTTTTTTTCTAACAACATTTCAATTATAACAGAGATTATTTTATGTGAGTTCTCCCCCACAACAAATAATGGACCTTTCTACTTGATTCCCTAATGACATAAAAGTAATTTATGGAGTAAAAAAAAAAACACCATGAGAAGCTGTTTGGGATTGTATACAGTGCAGCTACACAATATAATAATAATGCAGTGTATGTGCCGTGTGGAACTTTGAAAACCTTTGGGACTCTTGTCTAATGTATCTAGATTATTTCAATTAAGGTTTCCCACACAGAGAATCTTAATGTGTTTACTGTTTGAATAAAGACCATCACAACAACAGCAGCAGCATCTCTTCAGGGATGATGTTTTTTTACACTTGGGGAGATTTTTTTTCTTTCGTTGGTATTTGACACAAACTTTGAAGAGAAGGGAAATTAAAAAATAATTACCGTATTTTTCGGACCATAAGGCGCACAGGATTATAAGGCACATACTTTATAGGGCGCATTAAGTGACTGTCTCTTAACAGGTGCCATTTTGGGGTCCTTATATACACCTAGTATTGCATGTCAATGGAGTATGTATTACTCCGCTCGGCTCCTGACTACGGTAGCCGTAATGCTCCAACAATCCATCAAGTGGTGCGGCTTCGTAGTTTACCAAAGTCGTACTAAAACATTTTGACGGATTTTTGAGCGCCGTGCACCACCATAAAATCGGTTCGAGGTCAGTAAACACAACCAGAATTAATACATAAGGCGCACTGGATTATAAGGCGCACTGTTGATTTTTCAGACAGTTAAAGGATTTTAAGTGCGCCTTATAGTCCGAAAAATACGGTAATATTACACAAAGTTCCCCTTTTTTTTCTTTACATTTTCTTATCTTTTTTAATTGATTTCATTTCTCCCCAGTTAGTTACATTGCAGTGTTGTCAGGGATAAAGATCCAGAGAGGTTTGTGAGGCTTTCTAAAGGATTCAGCTTCCCCCACTGAGTAAAGCTCTCCTACCTTTATCTCTACCGGAGCTAAGCATAATATTTCCATGTTGCCTCCACCTCCGAGCTATTACAAGGCTGTGAAGAGGATTCTCCAAGGTTAAGGAATAGATTAAGGATATTTTCAGAATAGATTCCAACCCAATGAAGATTTTTTTTTCTTTTTCCACAGGATTAGTGTCAATGAGTTGTACTGTGTTCTTCCCACCAACAAGCAGATTATTGTATATATATTCCCCTCTCCACCCCAGGAGGCTTTGGCGCTCTTCAGGCCAGACTTCATCAGCCGATCTCAGGGTCGGGTGAGGAGGCTGGAGCAGAGGGCCAGGAGAAGGAAAGCACTGCAGGACTCCAATCCAGACCTGGTGCAGGGCCTCGGGGAAGATCGAGGCAAGCAAAAGAGGAACTGCACCACCCCCGATCCACTTAGCGGTAAGTACATCAGAATAACTCAGCCTGAAACCTGGAAAAGCAGAAGTAAACCCATAAATAGAATATAATGTCACCCCCTCTTCCACGTACACAATACAGAAGCAGTCTGAATATTCTGGTGTTTTGCTGTCAAACCAAAAGTTGGAGGTCATATGATAAAAACAAAAAAATCCTGGGAGTTGTGGTGTGACATCAGCCCTGGTGACAACAGCAAGCAGCTTACTGCTGAGCACTGGTGGATCAGATAGTCTCCCAAGACTCAGTCCAAAGCAGGCCCTTCTCTTCTACATCAATCTTTTACCGTGTTTCCCATCTCTTGATAAGTCACTTCTGCAAAGACAAACACATTCGTCAAATCCCTAGACTGTTGGGATGAAAGCTCCTCCAGTGGGTGTAGTTTTCTGGAGAGATTTTGTAGATATTGTAGCCCCCACACATAGAGTGGGAACTAAATAAATAAGGAACTTGTGGTCATGTCGTATTGAATCATGTACGAATTTTGAGGAACTGTGGACTGTTTGTCAAATAATTCATTCTGACTTAAGTAACCTTAGCTGGTCTGGAAAAATAGGTGAATTTTGCTTGATATTCCCCTAACAGCGCAGTGGCATTTATCCAACTTTGCTCTCTGCTGGCCATTATCTAGTACTGCACATCCTGCTTTCTATGCAGGGGAATACACACACAAGTTGAGATCAAAAGCATCTTAAAATATAATGATCCTTGAAATGTTTGCCCACATTAGTTTTAAAAGAAAAAAACAATCAGTTAAGAAAACAAAAAAATACATAATAATCCATAAATACAGCAAATAAAAAACAGAGACACATCTAAATATAAAACTAGGACCCAGACGTGATGTAAAGTGGAGCATCCTGATTATAAAAACATATTTCTAAGCAAACAAAGGAGCATTAGTCACGAATGTGATTTAACAAAATAAAGAAGTTCCCTGTTATTCTCGTCACACTAAAGTAAACTTTTTATCAAAAACAACCAAATAAGAATAGATCTAACTATTTTGTTTTTTTTTGTGCTCTTGTTTGATATTCATAAGAGTGTGGAGAATGATTTCTCTGCATAAAATGCTGCTATATATACACAGTGTAAACACTTTTTTCTAAGTCTAAACTCAACTGTTTGATTCTTCGCTCTGTGTTTTACAGAAATGTGAGATTGTAAAAACCTCGACAGGGAATATGACAGGTTCCCTACAGAGGTTGAGTAACACATTTATCAGAGGGGATTGTTTACAGCAATTTTTCTCGGCCGCAAATCCAACTATGCTGGCTGCCTGACTGCTGGGAACATTAATATAGTGGGGAACTATACTATTTAAGGTAATCGAAGAGCTCGAGTTCAGTTTTGGGAAGTCACGGAGGAGGCATAAAATTAGGAACCTCGAGTACCTCACAATCATCCCTGACTAAAGTGAGGAGTCTGATTCACGTCTGTTAATCTGTGAGAGACAGATAGTCAGACCTAATAAAACAGGATATGTCTATACATGGCATATGTGTGTATCTGAAAAAGACAGCTCACACACAGCCCTCAGCGTTCATTTACATATGCAAGATTCATTTACATATTAATTCTTATTTGTTATTCCATTGTGTGTGTGTATGTTTGTGTGTGCGTATTTGTGTGTGTCCTAGATAACCTTTTCAAGCCTAGAGAGAGGTCTATATCAGGCAGAGAGATGCAGCTGAGGTCCAGACGGTGAGTCCTCAAGACCAAACCCAAGTCAGCTGATGTCACTCTGTCTCTGTCTCCCTCTTTGTTTTCTTATTCAGTACAGTCCATCAAGCTTGTTTGTCACATCCAGCATGCACGCTCGCAATTCCCATTCACGCATCCACATAACTGTATGGATACAATAGATGTTTGACGCCCAAATGTCTTGGCAGGAGATATGAGCTACCCTCTGTACACCTTATCTCTTTCTTTTTTTTCTTCCCTTATCTGGAAAGGCACACCTGATCAGATGATGGCTGCCCATTGTAATTTTTTTTCAAAAGCATCCCTATCTGACTTGGAGGATCTCTTAACAAATTGGCTGTAGTTGTGGGAGTGAAAAAGGAGTCTGTGCGAGACCTGTTTATCAGTGGATCCAGGTTTTTACTGGCTGTGGTCTCACTAGATAAAACCACGTCTAGTATGCCAATCTGTTGGCATGGCTCAGCCACCCTCAGACTTCTGATACCGTATTTCCCTGCCCTGTATGAATTTGCTTTTTTTTTTTCTCTTTTCCTTCGTGTCTGTAGGATTTACAACAAGCTGCCGGAGGTGACAAAGAAGAAGGAGGAGGAGAAAAAGAGAGCTGTATCACAAACCAACAGACTGCGAGCAGAGGTCTTTAAAAAGGTAGAGATGGGAAGATTTTTGTGTAAAAGTCAAAAGATTTATTTGTTCACATAAAAGCTGTCAACTTTGAATTCTTAAATTCAGTAGAAGAAAAAATCCAAACACCAGAGCTGCACCAAGGATCCATTTTACAATCTGCTTGCTTTCTGTAAAGCACTTACCAGGCTGTCGTCAGGTTTTGCATTTATGCCCTTTACTCAGTGTACATACAGCAAAAATATACACGAAACTAAACACGCAGTCATATTGGTGTCAACATGGTTTTTATGGCAGCTCTAGTACTTCTGAATATTGTACAGTGCAATGTTTTTGACTGGATTTGTTATGGAAATACAAGCATACCAGACCAAAGGATAACAGAGGAACACAAACACTCAGTACAAGCCTAAAACAAAACTATGCATGTTCAGCATATACATTTATGTGTACTGATATTTTTATAACTGAATTAAATAAGGTGTCTGGATGTGTAAGAAAAAAATTAAAACTTAAAGATTTGATCATCGTCCAGCAGAGGTCACTGTTTGATTGCTAAAGCCAGTTCCTCTCTCATCCATCACACCAAAATCAATGTGCACTCAACATTTGGTCTTGAATACAAATCCACATATTTTACAAGAAATCTGTTTGTTTATTCAATTGCATCGTCTATAAAATATCAAAACACTAAAGAACCTTCATGTCATTCATACCAAAACCATTACTACATCACAACCAAGGCTCACACTTTTATATCTTATATTATTTATATTAGGCAGTGCTGACATAATGTGTATGAGCTGTTTTAACACACAGTATCCACATGATCCAACCTTGAGAGATCTGGTAAATGAATGATATATTTGGGACATGTAATGTCAGACAGATCCATTCAGCCTCACTTGCGGGTGAGCCTTCACTCACTCTCCCATTATAACCTAAGCAGAACAATGAATTCGCTGTCAGTCAGCTGAGATGTGAGAAATGTGAAGAGATGTCTCCAATCTCTTACAGATAATTACACAATCATGGCAGGATGAGTGTGTGTGTGACAGCGGGAGAGAGATACAGTGTATGTGTGTATAAGCTTTTTTTTTTCCATGATCTTATTCAAGATGATCATGAAATTGATTGGCTTATCTTTCCCTATCCGCTGTGAAGGTGCCGTGTGAGGAGCTTTGCCTCAGGCCTCCTGTTCACCTTTAAGAAAACAGTACAGTAAATCAGTGTTGTGTGGTTTACAGCCAGCGACTGTAGAGCACGCTGTGACGTCAAGCGGCTCTGTAGGGGAATATTTTACTTCTTGGTGAAATGGAGCAGTTATGATGCCAGTGTGACCTCGCCACCTCTCAAATGAAGTCATTAGCTGGACTCAACCACAGAGATTGGGAGAAAAGGAGTGTGTTCCTCCCCAACAAACACTGTGAGCTTTGGAGGCCTCATTTTTATCAGAATGTGTCCAGCGCACACACACACACACACACACACACACAAAGGGGGAGCCCATTGAAGACTCACAGCGGTGCCTGATAGCGCAAGTTTTTTGAACGCTGGCCGAAATGAGATTCCAGCTGTTGGGTAGTACTGTAAGAGGAAGGTGATTGCATAGCGGGGGTGTGTGGTCAGATAGCAACTGAGAATTATTCCCTCTACCTGGGCTTAGCCACCTCAGGGGTGAGGCTGATGGAAGTGAAAGCCAATTTAGCTGTGGGAGTCGCTCCTGTGTGACGCTGAGCTGCTCTTAAGCGTCTGAGGGAAGGGAGGTCTGAGTGCAGATGGATGTGTTTTTGATCGTTTTTGGGAGCAAGAGTTATCACTATGATTGTTGTTTTTCTTGTCTTGCAGAGACTTCTGGAACAGATTCTGCAAAGATAAACCAGACGCTGAAAGGCAAATGGTATTAATTTACTGACCATTCGGGTTTTCCATGTCTAATAAAAAATACTGTTTATTTAACTCTCTCCAAATCATTCCCATACATATGTCTACATTCCATCTGGGCTGTATTTCCAGTAAATATCCTGCAGCATATCCATAGGAAACAAGAATTTGGTTTTGCTGACATTGTCACCAAGCTGTTATTAGATTACAAGAGGACACATGGATGGCAATTGACCTGATTTGTGATGTTTATTTATCTACATAATTTGAACTGACATGTAACCGAGACACATTTAGACTTCTTCTGTTTGTGCCACAATCACACAATGTAGGAAAACAAGCATTTTGTTGACCATAATCATGGTGTAACAGTAATCAATAGATGAACAACTGTGTATGATGCTAAGGGTGTATGCTATTCATTGATCTTGTGTACACAGAGCCCAGCCTCCCCACCTACCTCCAACACACTCCTGATTTAAAAAAAAAATGAGCTGGGTTTATCAGTTGAAACATTCACTGTACTTTCATGTCTAAATTTGATTAAACACAATACAGATTGATCACATAATGATTATATGAGTTTCTGCAAATGTAGCTCAAGTGTTGAATGAAATAAAATTGTTCCAAGGACATCCTGTGTTGAAGCAGTCATTTTCCACGAAATCAAGCCTCGGTGCTTTTCAGCAAAACACCTTGACTCTGTCATTGGTGCGGCACTGTAGATGTTCATAATGCGAAGAGCGAGGGACGATGTTTCGTCATGGGCTTCACGTCTGCCTCGAGGCCTCTGGAACCTCCCATCCGGAACAGTGAAATTTCAAGCTAATCGAACTCAGGAGACACGCAGCGCCTGTGAAAGAGGCCTTTGTCACACAGCTCCAAACTAGAGATGACATTGTAATAAGAGAGGAGAGTCCCGAGCCACAACCCGGGACTACAGTCCATATATAGCCTGTAAAGGTGACTGACATCTCTGTGGCATTTAAACAGAGCCTGCTGGGGATGAGGAGCAAACAGGGCAAGGACATGTGCTGCAGGTCTCAGGGAAACGCACTGTGTAAACTGTTGTGGCAGACTTTTTGCTGAGTGGGTTGCTCTGAAGTAAACACTCACAACATTTTAAAATCCCAAACAAAATCCTTAAATGTTTGATAAAGGTTGAATTTTAATCTGCTGCTGCGCTTCATTCTCCTCCAGGATGAACGTGATGGTTACCAATTGCAATGCACTCGAAGGTTCTTCCGTTCAGAATGATCAATTATGGCCTCTAGGTGTAGTAAACAGTATTGATACAAACTGACTTCTCTCGTGCTTGTGCTACCAGCAAGGCCATTTAAGAGAGTAATCCACACGGGAGGAGTGTTCTGCTGCCATGTAGGCCGGTTCCACACGATGAGCACAGACTGACAGGCCGCTGTATACAAGGAGACGGGCTCTTGTCAGTCAGCCTTTCTCTCTCAGAGGCATCATGTGCCTGTGTGTCACATTGCTATCTCTGCATAATGTGGACTATGTGCTCCGAGGCCCCTCGACCGGCTTTCCCAATGGCCTTGACTGACTCAACTGCCCTGAGGGTAAGATTGATATGTCTGGCTTAGAAAGGAGAACGGCGTCCGAGCACACGGAGGTAATTGTGTACGTCCATACAGGAGCCGCTGATTCGTCATTAGCCCTTTCACTGGCATCCAAATAATCTGTGTCAAACCTCACCGTTATCTCTTTCTAAAGGTGGCTTTGTGTTTTCAGATAGCAACAGATTAAAAAAGTAGTCTCCCCCTAATTAAAATCTACAATAGGCCTTATCACAACAGGCAAGAAGAGCCAGGGTGTCATTCAAGAAAACAAACACAGAGCAGAATCAATTCAACACTTGTGAGTGAACAGTGGACAACAGGGTGTAATAAAACTCTTCAGAGAGAAAATAAAATTCTACAGACACACTGGGATTTTAAGGACATAACTCAGATAAGTCAGCTCAGGCGAAGGTTTTCTTTTTCTCTATTTTTTCTTTTTTTTTTTTTGCATTGGAGATGTGGACTGAAATGACGCCTGCGCAGAGACATCTGTGACTTTTTCGCCTGCAGCACACACACTAAAAAAGATTAGGCTAAAGCAGACCAGGTAGCTGAACACAACACAGATGGGACCAGGGTAATAATAGTTTGTGTGTGTGTGCGTGTGAATTAAGCAATTTAGGTGTGTGTGTCTGCGTGTGTTGACACAGAGACAGAAACAGACAGAAACAGGCGACAACCTCATCCCAGGAGTGTTTTAAAATGAGGGTTGACTCAGATTTTTAATATCGAGTGCTCACTGAAATTGGATCATGCCAATTCTATCAAGTGGTTTTATTTCCCCATCAAAATTTCAAATCTCAGTCATTAAAGATGCAGGTGGTGCAGATAAGCATAGTAAGTGTAAATGTACACCATTTCAAATCTGGGCTCAAAGTTTTTCCTAAGAACATTTTACTGGGAGCTGCAGGGTTCAACAGGTTAATGCTCACAAAAGATTGATTTGTAATCCCATCAGTTTACATGCAGAGATTTTAATCTACACAACTGATTAGAGAATTTCACACAAGATTTTCTGGTGAATTATCCCCCAAGCAACGGTTCAGTCCAAGTAAGTATAACCACCCAAAGCCCTGACTTTTGCAAAGCAGTGTCATCACAGGTTGGGTTCAGACCTATGACCCTGTGGAACATTTCCACATAGGAGAGAAGACTGAAACGCAGATAAATAAATTAAAAAAAAAATCTAAAAAAGCTTTATTGATACCTCTGCATTTACAGTGGTTGCAGGAAAATCCATGTGCGTCTCTGTAACAAACTGTAAAAGACACTTTCACGTTGTTTTTACTAAGCCAAATGTAAATCTGTCTCAGTTAGGATATTTGTTGTTAACAGGAAGAACGTGCAGATTTTAATTGGTTTTTAACGTCGCACTTCCGGTTACGCATCCAAACAAAGATGGCAGTCCGCAGGTCAGCTGGATGTGGCAACGTGGGAGTGCTCAAGAAAACATGTTTTCATCATTGGGTGGACGTAACATTTTTTGGTCCAGATGGTTAGAAAACGCGTTAAAGATTGTGGGGATAGTTTCAGAAGAAGTTAAACCGACTTTCTGTTTTTTTCCCCAAACTAGAAAATCTTTGTTTATCTCTTTCAAGTGTAACCTACCAGGTGTACAAACCGAAGTTAAACACCTAAATAGACAACCGGCGAGGGTTATGGATTAGATTTAATTGTAGTTTAGGTCAGGTAAACACACACATTGACAGGGCAACAGTGTGTAACGCGCAACGCTTTAGGACCCAGCGGAGTCTGAAGCGCACATGGCAAAGTGTGGCCGCTCCGGTACGAGAGGGGATGGCAAGTCCGCTTCATTCTACTCCCCAACATCCTCTCCTTCTGTCTTTTTCTGTCGCTTCCCAACATTATCCCTCACGTGAGAGACACTTCTTCACCAAAAATTATTCAGCTAACACGCGCGTCTGTACGTTTTCCCTCACTATGTTGGGGGTTAAAAGTTTTTGACAGCTTCTTTCTTGGAGTGACAGCCTGTCGCATCTCGTTGGAGGTTTGGATGGTGAAGCCTGTTTTTTTTTTTTTTTTTTTTTTCTTACACCACTGTGGACTGCTTTGACCCGTATTTCCATCCTGTCACCTGTGTGAAGTAGTAGCTGGTGGTCCTGCATTAATAACACACCCTGACCGGAGCGATTTCTCCCACCGGTTTCACCCCACCGGAGCCCGGGCATGATGAGGAGCTGGAGGCGGCGGAAGAACTTTGCCTTTCTGATCTTCGCTCTCTGCGTCTGGTGCCTGTGCACGGCTGCAGAAAATGCCAACAGCATGGTTCACAACATACAGGAGGGTGAGTGGGCAACACCACTGTTAAGATTTCTGTCATTAGTTGGTTCATTTTCATATTTGGCTGCAGATGTTGGGCTACAGGCTGATCATCAGATTTCTGTGATTTCATTTATGTGTCATTAGGCTCTATACCCAGTGCCAGTAGCTCTGTGTTTACCCACTCGTAGAAGAGCTATTGTGTGTCTTTTTGTGTGCCATTTCTCCTTAAAGCTCTTTGTCATTGTCATGCTGTGTATTTCACACTTGGGTCAGGCAGAAGGGAAATGGAGTTTGTTTTTTCAGATCCATCTTTGTCCTCAGAAGGAACAATAAAAGGAAGTTGGACTGCTGTGGACAGATTATAGACAGATGAGTTTAACATCCAAGAGGATGCAGCTTCATCTTTGGGGTTGTAAACATAAACCAAAACAGGATGCTGGTTTTTTTTTTCCTTCCAATTCTGCAGCTAAATTTAATCTGCTGAATGAATAAGCCACTGATAACCGGGTATTTTGTGTCTGTGTGTGTGGGGGGGATGCCACGTGCCACAATACAAATGCGTGTGTGTGGCTGTAGTAAGAAGACAAAATGGCAAAGAAAAAAAAAGACAAAAATAAATCTCTGCCTCTTGTAAAAGCACAGGAGCGTATTCAAAATAATGTTTGACTGTCAAGCTGATTTCTATGGTGACTCAGACAGCTTCAACACAAGTAAGGTTAAACAACATGTCAGTAAATATAGCTGCATTTGAAGTGTTTTAACTACATAGTGCCTGTGTATGCACTGATAAACACCACGCGTTATCATCACAATTAGAGTTTGAACTAGAAGATACGCACAAGTAATTAAAAATGTCCCCACTGCAGTTAAAAATAGAAGTTTTGTCACATCTTAATAACTGAATGCACTTCACCTAGCAAAAAGTGTAGGCGTACATTAAATGCACATACTGTTTATTGGGCTTGGTGCTAACAAGCATGAAGCCTGAGAGTGCTTCATTAACAGTATAACACAATTTACTGCAAAGCTTCCCTGAAAATTACCCAAGCTGGCAGAGAAGTAAAAAGAAAAGAAAAAAAGATGCAGCTCAGGAGATGTTTACCGCAAACATCAGCTCATCATGGGGTCATTAAAGCTCTCACTCACTGTGTTAGCTCATATATAAATGCGTGGAGTAAAAATAGTTTTAAGGGGAAGAGTGAATGTTGAAATAGGGCAGTCTCTTTGATGTAAGGAGGATATTGACATCACCCCTCAGTCTGAAATGTTTGTCATGGCCTCTCTTCATGTCTGTGGAGACCTTGGTACAGTGTCTTTATCATGCTGCTGTTTGGATTTGGAATGAAGCTGGAGAGATTTAAGGTAGACTCTCTATCATTGCTCCTACATGATTAACTTAATTGGTTTATCTAGTTGGGAATACAGAAATATACACTGGACATCTAGAAATATACACTAATAATGGTACAATGGAGATAAAAAGATCTGTTCGCCAGCATTTAAGTTGTAGTTTGCATGTCAGACAAAGGGTGCATTGTAAAGAAGGTTGGTGTAAAACATCAAAAACCTCAACAACAACACACGGCTTAAAAGTATGATGATAACTGGAGATCCTTACTTGAGATAGCATTAGTGATTTTAGCAAATGCCCCAAAACAACATGGATTTATATTTGGAGACTAATCTCTCCGGTGCCTGTAAGAATAATGTCTCGTGCTCAGATTGATACTAAATGAGGATTTTGTATAACTTTAGTATTGAGCCAGAAAGTCAGCAGAGGGCTGAGGTAGAGGTGTTTGGATGGGTTAACAAAGTGATGAACTTTGACACGGTATACTGCTGTGCGCTTCCCGCCTCCTGCTGACAGTAACATTGATTTCTCTTTACCCTGACCGATCGCCCCTTCACCTTAACCAGTTTGTTATTTTTCTTTCTGTAGTCAGGTTTTCAAACCACAGCTAACCCACAACCACACAAATGCCAAATCAGAGAACTGTTCAGTATTAACAGGGTGTCATGCTGCACGCAGGGGCGTCGGATCAGAAAACCTTTACCATGTGTGTGTCATTTTGTAGTAATTATGTGGAACTCTGAGCAAAAGATGAATTTGCACATTAGCTGAACAGGATATTAATTTCATAAATATCCTTTTAGCCAAAAGGTTTAACGGTGGCCTAAATCCGGCACAACTGGTTACTTGACCTAAGCCAGATTTGTGATGTGTGCCCTGCCAGAATCAGCAACACTTAGGCAGATGCCATGAGTTGACACTTGCCCAGAGCTAGCCTGAGCTTGCTGCTAACTGAAACAGATTCTCCGCCCAACTCCATACCTCCAAAAACCTCTGCCACTACTGCTCCTACTGCCAGATCTGTCAGCCATATAAGAACCAGAGCTGACTGACATTTGGTCCTCCGGTGCCAGAACATTTCTGAGTGTTGAAGCTTTTAGCTGCAATCAGCTACCTGGACAGAATTCAAAAACTGTTATGAACTGAATTGCCCATTTGGGATAAATAAAGTTGTCTGGGCTGAACTGAACTGTTAGCAGTTGCAGGAGAGAGCGATGCGTCGGATAATAAGGACTTTCTCTGTAGGGATTTTGAAAGTGTCCTGTTGGGGATATCAAGGCATTGAAGCCAGTAATAATGCATGACTAAGTATTTTTAAAAGTCCACAAGTGATAGAGCTGTATGAAAGCACAACCTCCTTTAAAAGCTTGTGTTCAATTGTGAAGTACCAAAGAGAAAAATAAGGCTATTTGTGGTTTTATGCTGCTGTAGCATTCAAATGTGTCTAGAATAAGTCACATCGTCCATCTCCTGCTGCCTTAAACATGTAGGAACATCTTGGTTTGTCTGAAACACCTGTTATTTTAACTTCAGGAAGAATATTTGCAATGATGGTTGCTCAGCTGATTCTCAGGTCCATTAGGTTTAGGTTAAGCTATGGCACATTTACACTGGCACCTACTCGCTTCGCTTCACCTCGGATCGCTCGGGATCGACCCCCCCTTGGTTGCATTTACATTGCCGAGGATAGTCCTTCCTCTGTGTAGCTGGCCATCATTCGTGACATCATCTTTTATGCAATTCTTTCGTTTCTGACCACGCCGTGCAGCTCTCGCTTAATTTTTCTCATTGGTGACTAATGACAGAAAGGTTTGCACCTCGTCCTGAGTCCATGGGGCAGGATTTCTAACAGATGCCATTTCTCTTCTTGTTGTTATTTCAAACAGTCTGCAGTTTGCCGAAGATTTAAAAATGCCTATGTGTTTGCGGGACAGATTACGTGCCGTGCAGTGATGACGCAAAGATGCAGTGACGATTCCAACCAATAAGATTTTAGTACCTGCTCCGACCTGACCGGGTACTTTTTTTTGGAACCGCAGGAGAGGAGGTACGAAAAGTTGTACCAGGTACCAAGTTCCAGGTACTTTTTTGCCAGTGTAAAAGCACCAAAACTGAAGCGAAGGGAAACGAAGGGAGTAGGTACCAGTGTAAATGCGCTAGTCTATCCATCTGCTCATTTGACTTCAAACAAGTTGTTTACATTTATGATTGAACTGCTGAGTCCATTTTAAAAACCATTTTGGTGTTCCTATGTGAAGTGTTATCGCCCCTCAGAGTTCAATTGCCTTCTGAACTTTTACAGCAAAAATAAAGCAAGTCCCATAAGGGCAAGAATCAAGCAGCCTGTGTTTACAAATCTTTGATGAATCGCTCTGTCTGTGGCTCTCCATCTCTGTCTGACTCTCTTTGTTTCTCTCCTGCATATCAACTGGTTTTTTTGAGGGTCTGATCTTTTTTTCTTTTTTTTTTTTTCTGGGTGGAGGAAACTCAATAAATAATTAGAGACCGAACCAAATGACCTGGATTAGATTTGTGGATATCATCTGGTCAGCCTGCTGCATCAGACAGAATTAATTAGAAAGATTAAAATGTCTGTGTTGTCTAAACAAACTGAAGGAGAGGAGAATAAAATCTGGCCCAAGTGCCCTGAAACGCATTCATGCACACTCCCTTTTTGGTCTCTGAGGAGCGTGACCCACCTTTCAGCACGGCTTCCTGCGAAGTAACTCAAACCCATCCTCCGGTCTGTGGTGGAATGCTGACGTATGACTGCCATCCGGGTTAAAACAACCCCTTTCTGTTAAAGCCATTTAGGAAATAACCTCGCCCGGGCCCGTCTTTCAAACCCTTGGGGTGGCTGTCGTTTGACATTTTGAGGACAGGCTGGCATTGATTTGTTGGCCGTGAGGGAAGGACAGGCACAGTTAGAAGCGTCTCCCTCTGTTAGGCATCATTGGACATTATAGCCATCAGTGTGATTTAGCTTTCTCCTGCTCTGCCTGTGGATGACAGGGTTACAGATATAATAGATAAGCTGATGTTACATGATGGCAATGCAACACACAAACCAGCGGCATGAATAACTCAGAATCTGAGAATGTACACATGGAATAATGCTCCAAGCAATTCCAGATGTCATTAGCGAGAGAGGAAATATAGAGGAGAGGGGGGAAAGGAAGAAAATATGTGGGAGACGAATTGTGAAACTATGATAATTCTAGTTGTTGGACAACAGCAGCACACCTACAGACGCCTGATAGACAGCAGTTTGTCCAGTGTGTGATGGATGAGGGTGGGTGCATGTCCTTTTAATTTGCCTTTAGAGGACCAAAAAGGACACACAGAGACAGGAGCGAAGGCAGACATCTACCTTTACCCCCGTGATTGAATGTGTCATACCTCCTGTGAAGCTTGGATATTTTTTTGGGCCAATTTTCTCTACAATGAAAAAAAAATATGAGAGCAAAGAGGAGGATAAAAACGAAATAATGAATAAGAAGGGAACGTGGAGGCACTCTTGCCACAACTTATCTGTGAATTGCAAGTGTTGATATTTGTGCTTAAATGCAGAATGAAGGCAGATTGGGAATTTGAAGGGAGTGCAATCGTCACTTCTCGTATTGAAAATGAATGAGTGGTTGAAGGTGCTGCTGAAGAAGAAATAAAGAGTGTTTTGATTTGCACAACAGCCCTGGTGAACAGACACATGATTTCTTTGGAAGAGTGGCTGCTTGTTTGTTTCTTTTTCCTTTGACAGACCGCCCCTCTCAAAATATATTAGGTTTCACTTGGATGAGACTTGGGACGAAACAAGAAAGTGGACTGATGCAACAACATGATTCGAGCTTGAGACTCATGCGGCTGCACAGCAGGTTGAACCACCAGGTCGCCCTACATCAATAATTTCACAACAGAAAGGTCACCACGCCTCTGTGTCAGTGTATTTACCTTGAGATGCTGTTGATTGGATCCAGCCATGCTCTTCAACCGTCGGCCTTTATTTTGCAGAAGCTGCTGGTGGAAAGAATAGAACCAGTTTTGAGAGAATATTTTATGAAACTTTTTTTTTTTTTAAAAGATAGACCTGGTGAGGTTGAGGTTGACCACGCTTTGCTCGCAGCATCTGAAGCTTCTTGAATCTCGCGTGTTATTGAAGTACGTCAGCATCCTTCCTCGGAGATCAAAAAATATTCAGCTGTGTTTCTTGTATTCTGAATTATAAATTAAAAACTACAAAGCACTCAGAGAGCACAACTTTCTCCAAGGTATAATCTAGCTTTTCTCATTGGGCAACAGCGCCATCATCAATCATCAAACATACATTTTCTTGACACTGCGTCCTATAGTTAGCTGTAGAGATAGGACAAAAGTGATTGACTCAGCCACAGATTGATTGACCAACTGATTGACTGCGTCATCTGTAGTACCGTGCTGCTAGCAGGGCTGAAAATCCATATTTTGTTGAACCCCGTCTCCCCCATGAATGGCTGTTAGGTGACCCGACATGTGTGATAAGTTCCTGCTAATCCCCAAATCCCCCAAGCTCAAATCCCTATAGCTCTGAGACGTAATGCCCAAATCTGTGCAAGACAAGACTGGAATTGGCTTTTTCCACTGTTGCTCCCACAGGATGGGAACGGGACACACAAGTAAATCTCCCTAACCCACCACTGAGAAGTCTCGTGTTACCATTATTTCACGGTGAGCCGATGATTGCTTTATCAGGCCAATAATGGGCTGTTCTGTTTTGGAACGGATCTTGGGAGGTCCCACGTCCAGGATTAACGCCTTCTCAACTTCACCACTAATTACTCCAGTGTGTCATCACAGGGAAAGTGAGAGATGTAGGAACTGATAGAAGGAGGGACCGCTGAAATGAGGCAATGAGGGAGCTCTCTAACTCTCAGCCCAAGCTTCTGGGACTCTTTGTTTTTCAGCCTTGGTTTCCTATCGCACTGTGCATAAAAAGAACATACTGTTGTCTCCTATTGTCAAATGTATCTGTCTGATTCTACTTTAGATGACTTAGTGGAGGTCAACTGTAGTGATTTAAATTAACAGCAACAAACTTTTACTTGTGAGTAAAAGTATCACTGTTGATAGAGTGGAAGGTTCAGACAGAAAAGAATAGCTCTATGAACACTATAAAGTTGTTTACCATAGTTTCCAGAATATAAGGCGCTACTTTTTTCCCCACGCTTTGAACCCTACGACCTAAACACCGGTGCGGCTAATTTGCAAGCTCAACAGCTTCATGCCGCCGATACATTTGGCCTTGTCAAATCAAGTGTGAAGAACTGATTGAATGCTCACTAGTGGTTTTACTGCAGGAGGAAGATGAAGATAGCGAATAATGACTTTTTTGGTTGGCTACTTTGTAACCACCCATGTTACAAGCACTGTTCTGAAAAAACATATTTAAATAAAAGTTTAAAAAAAAATCTTTCTGCATAAATATCCCATGTTACGTGGACACCTGCGGCTTAAAGACAGGTGCGACTTATATATGTACAAAACTTGTTTCTTCGTGGGTGTGGCTTATATTCAGGTCCGCTCAATAGTCTGGAAAATATGGTAATTTAATTGGTGTGTTGACTTTTATTTTAGCCACACTAGGGGTATGGCAAATATCAGTTGGTGATTCTGTTGATCGGTTAGTTAGTTCACCTCTATCTACTATGATGATCTTAATCTGACAGAATAAGTCCTACAGGTCTTGGTGACCCCTTTAGCGTTTCTTTAATGCCACCATTTTTGATTTTATATGAAATGTCCTCACAACTGCTTCGTCGATCGATTGCCATGATAGGCGGTATGGATGTTCATAGTGCGCAGAAGATGCCTTTATACTACCAGCAAGTCCAAGTTTTCACTTTTTCTGTGTATGAATACCACAGCTTAAAGCGGTAGTTAATAAATAGTGACCTGGAGTCATGGTCAATACAGCCAAATGAAAGCCAGACCACAATTAGAAGCCAGGGAGAGAAAAGCTTAAATAAATTAAATCCATGATGTGCTTGCAGTTGTTTCACAACAGCCCTGCTAAGATGTAAAGGGGGTCTGTCCACTGAAATGCTTCAAGGCAATACTTCAGCCTTTATTAGAAGCATAGCCGCTATTAGTGGGAATCCAGTTTATCAACATGTACATCAAAATCCTGTACTTGGTTTACAGATGTTGTATTGACCCAGTCATCTGCATTATAGATACTAATACTTGTAAAACTCACTAATTTGGATCTATTGTATTCAAAGCAGACTGCATGTACACTAAATACGGTTGATTTTAGAGCATGCTGTCAGTGTTGCTCACGACCACTCTTCTCCCACAACACAATTCACAAAATAAATGAAACTACAGCTTAAAAATGTCTACAGAGAAAAAAATAAATAAAACAACCAAAAGCTAAAAGGTTTGTTTCCATCTCATGGAAAAAGGCTGTCGGATGTGGAGTGAGGCTGAAATCTTTTATGCTTATGACCTGTCTCATATCATCTCTAAATAAAATACTACAGATAGAAAAACATTTTTTGAAGAGTGCTTTCAGACGCTGCCTTTGAACATTGCAGGAGCCTGGAAATTACAGCTCTGGCCAGTGTCTCGAGCTTTCCATCTTAGTGCTGGACAACAGGAACCAGTGGGATCCAACCAGTCCTGTTCATTACGTTGGTCAAGATTCAACATCAAGATAAAAAAAAAAAACAAAACATATGTACATTTGCTCTGTCTATATAAAAGAAGCATGTTCACTATATGACTTATTTTCTGTTGAAAGTCTTTTCTTTGAAGTTGCTTCCAGCATCAAACCTCAATTCATATGCAGCAAAGTAGCCAGCACTTCAGAGAGCTACACTTCCCCTTTAAAACAATGCTATTACTACTTCTGAACATCTTTTATTAGTCTAGGAACATCATATTGAAGAACTGTGTCAGCAGCAGTTCATAAAAAGGATTCATCACGAGCCTTTTAACAGGACGAATTGTAAAAAAAAAAAAAAAAAACCCTCTCTTTGAAGTGCTAAAAGGAAAAGTGTTGGTGAAAAGGAGAAACCCAGTGTGTTATGCTGAGTCTCACAGAGTGACAAGATGTACCGTAACAACCTGTAATCTGGAAGACAGTCCTAAAGATTATGCTGATGTCTTACTATTCCTCCGAGTGACTCTGACTGCATGCTAATTAAATAAATGTCAAGACAACCTCACATGTACCACTGTGAAATTTATGTTGCAGGAATAGTTACATGTCATTTTTACTTCCAGGAACAGCTCTGTTAAGACAGTTATAAGCTGTGCTGTGTTTCAAAGCGACCTCATTCACCATTCTCTTTGTTAAGAGCTCTTTATTTCCAAGGGCACAATGTAGGTGTAGCATCCGTTTCTATATTTAGGTCAGTGGTGTTTTCACACAGAATCTGTAATTGGATGCATATAGAAGGCTCAGCTAAGGTGTTTGCACAACTCCGGATTTCCACTTTGATTCAAAAGATGAAAACATTTTAGCATCTTTCCTCCTCAGATTTCTTGTTTCAGAAAATACATAACATGGAGCATCAGACACAGAAGAAAGAAAATACCAAAGACGCTAAGATCTGCACTAAATCTGAGGACTCCTCTTCCTTTCCACTTCCTTAGATGCTTTTTCACTTGTTCATAGATAGTTTTTCATATAGCATATCTCTTGATGATGCATAGCAAAAGACAACTTTTGCAAGCTTGAAGTGGCTGTTAAGTCCATTTAGAAGCAAACTAATGCATGTTACATTTAAGAGTTCAAAATTTGAGAACTACACTTATTGCCTTTCTTATGGAGAGCTAAATGAGTTTGATCCCACTCTCATGACTGTTTTATGTGAAGTCACAGGTGAGACACAGTTAACTTAGTTTAACTGGAAGTACTGTATTTTCCACACTATAAGGCGCATCGGACTATAAGGCACACCTTCAATGAATGGCCTATTTTAAAACTGTTTTCATATATAGGGTGCACTGCATTATAAGGCGCATAGAATAGAAACTACTGTAGTGGCTGGGGTTGTGTTATCATCCATCTAGATGAAGCTGCGCTAAAGGGAATGTCAACCAAACAGTCAGATAAGTCAGTCAGTCAAACTTTATTAATAGAAAACAAACCAACGTTCTGACAACTCCCTTCACTCCCAAAACAAGCTAGTGCATTCACAATACAGTACCGTACGTACCGGTAGCTCTTACCGGTATTTGCGCCGGCTTCGTTGAAAACAATGTATTTCCAACTCCATTTGTCACAGTTCAAAGCTACATGAACAGCTGTTTTATTTTTTTCCCCGAGGTAACGTCAGTGACGTAGTATTATCTTTTACCAACAGCAAGGTACAACAGGTAGTGCAACTTTTTATCACGTAGTTAGTGCATCACAAACGTGGAGGGAACTTTTCCCTGATTCAGTAAACACGTAAAAGAAACAGTCTGATATCGCTACGGTA
>OOFC01048472.1:12553-23308 GCA_900323345.1 Pseudochromis fuscus
GAGAGGGAGGGAGGGGGGAGATGGGGGGGTGGGAAAAGATGGGTGGTGGGGATTAATGAAAGAAGAGTCCGTTAATTACACAGCAAGGTCAAGGCCGCTTTACCTTCACAGCTTAATTGTGGCCCCTGATTGTGTTGCAAGGCCTCAGTTTTAATTCAAACACCAGACAGACTAAACTGTGGTGATTGTTGCCATGTATGTGTGTGGATGGGTTTCCTTTATTTAGGTACTGCAATCTTATCATTTGCATTTCGAAACTCGATAATTTACCTATATTTATCTTGATTATACATTTTTGAGTGAAAATTACAGACGAAAGAGAAATTCTAGTGAAAATAACATTTTAGAAACAATTTGCTTTTCCCCAATTTTAGGTTTTCTAGAGAGCTTCCGGTGCATAATCAATGCCTCATTTGCATCCCCCTCTCTCTTTTTTCACCGCAATTTTTATTACGGGAAGCAATTTCTGAGCTGTGATTTTGCAAGAAGACCTTGTTGACTATAAACTGCTGTGATCACTGTGATTTTGCAGCATGAAACACAGTAATTTGGTGGATGCTGCGAGACATAAATTCCTTCTAAAATCTGTTTAAATTGATGCTTTATAAAAACAATATAGCTTTTTTTTTTTTTTTTTTTGAAAAGTCAACAAGGATGGAAAATAAACTTCCCATGCTTTCTGCATGTTGGCTGTGTTTATTATTAGTATATGTGTTTAGATTCCTGACATGAAACTCAGCCATTAAACCCAGAGGGGGGTTGGATGGGTGGGAGGACCAGCCCACCTCATCCATCTCCTTGATAGACCAACTGTTCCTCATCACATGGGGTCTCGTGCGCACACACACACACATATAGCCTCATAAACACACACACCCCCCCTCCAAAAACATTTTAACTGTCATATGCTCCGACCGTGACTCCCCCCGCCAGTAAAACCACTTAATCAGCCGTATGCTCCGTGTGACCCCCTACCACTACCTCCATCCATCTCTGCACCCGTTCTGCTTTTTAATAACTTTGGATCAGGGACACTGGATCTCAAATGTCGCGGAGACTGAGCGATGAGCAGGGATTAGGGTTGCCTTAGATGCTCCATTGAACACTATGATGTAGATATTATTGAAAAGTGTTTTACAGCTGAAAAACTGAAGTGCTTGGAACTTCTAGAGAAGAATAATATTAAGGATCTACAGCACTAACCACACGCTGTAATCTGGGTTTTATTAGGAGGGCTGCCACAAGTGTTCACCTAATCAGCAAAGCCTCATGTTTAGCCAGCAAACCCCGGTACTCATGTTGAGATCCAGATTAACTTTAACCTGTATCATTTATGAGATAAGGGCCCTTCCTGTGTAGAAATGATGACATATGTACTCCAGTGTTTGTGGCCAAGAGGCTGAAATGCTTTGTGTTTGCACACATGAAAGGACAAATGAATAATTCCATGTTTTCCCTGGAGACTGTGACAGCTACCACTTGACCTTTTGGCCTTTGTTTATACACACAGGTCAAATGTCAAATGAGAGTCAAGCTGCTGAATCAATGAGGCTTTCATTGAGCATGAGTGTAAGTGTGTGCATTTCAAAGAGGACACTGCACACACAACAGAGCAGGGAGTTGAATGATGACAAGTGAATAGATAAGACAATTAAGCACCTGTTATGATGTAATATGATACCATAGCTGCGCTTTTCTCTCTCTGCCAAGGTTATAGTTGCCTGTTTGCAACATTCTGTAAAAACTACTGAAGAGATCATTTTTTAAGAGATGGAGTGTTGCCCAGAGAGCTAATAATAACTATAATGGGCGATTGATTTAACAAGACAGTGTTGCTGTTTCACCACAAGAGGGCAGAAGTGTTCAGTGTGTAGCATCAGTACAGCTGGACTGTACAATGGTGGAGGTTTGTACTCTCTGAGTGCTTGTTGAAGCCAATAATGTAATAACAGCCGATAATGTAATAACAACTGATAATGTAATGAATTTGCTCTTTTTGAAATGTAATAGAACAATAACGTAATAACTGTCCGATAATGTAATAATAAAAGTCTTGAACCGATAACCAATAACGTAATGATTTATTTCGTTATTGGCTCAGTTATTACATTTGAAAGTTTTTTTTCTTTTACCAGGCCAATAACGTAATAAATTATTACGTTATTGGCCAAAAATTATTACGTTATCGGGTCAGGACTTTTATTACGTTATTGGCCAGTTATTACGTTATTGGCCTATTACATTTCAAAAAGGGTACATTTATTATGTTATCGGCTGTTATTACATTATTGGCTTCAACAGCTACCCATCAGATTTCAGTATCCACTTTTTCTTTTTAAATACTGTATTTTCCGGACTATAAGCCGCTACTTTTTTCCGACGCTTTAAACCCTGCGGCTTAAACACCGGTGTGGCTCATGTATCAGCGGCACAAAGCTTATTGGCTTTTTACAAGCTAGCAAGCTCCGTGCCGCCGATACATTTAGCGCCATCACATCAGACCCGGTCAGAGTGGATCACATGAAACTGTTCAAATAAATTCAATAGCAGCTTATAGACAGGTGCGCTCAATAGTCTGGAAAATACAGTATATACAATATAAATACAAACAAAATGTTCACAAACATTTCTGGGATAAACTAACTAACTGATTAGAGTGTACAGAAATTCAAACACACTTGGAAAATAAAAACCACAAGAGTATCATTGATGTGAATCTTAAAATGCCTTTCAATAGCCTTTAATGCACAATGAGGATATTAAAAGTTAATAATTACAAATCAGCTGTAGCACATATATATAGTTAAAATGTTTTTAGATCTTTTGTATGACCTCTGTGTGAGTTAAACCTTAGTTTTGGTTAATGACTGAATGTAAATGAACTGTAAACACCAGCGTCTCCACAGGAGCACTTTTGATTTCCACGTTTTATTAAAAAACACGATCACTGATTATTAATGTGAGCAGGTTCAGGTTTCACGTCCATTTATTTACATTGTGCTTTCAACCTGAAGTCAATAAGCACATTAAGAGCAACTGAATGAACTCACACGCTGCACACATTCAGTGTGAGCCAGTGTGTCTCTATTGGTTTATGTGTAAGACATAGAGTGGCTCCCATTCTTGTATTTGAGCTGAGTGCAGAGTGTTGTTTTCCACTGCAGCATGTTCACTCATCCCTGCAGGCTGTGTTTAAAAGCCATTATTCCAGCTAACAGACCGGTCAGCAGGCCTTGGATGTGTTTAGTGATGTGTATTGTCTGGCTCTCTTATGACATTTGGAGTGCATAAATGGACAAAGTGTTCATACAGTGGGGTTTTTTTTGTCTCTGTGTGGGACAGCAGAGGCAGCAACGGTGCAAAGTTGCAGCTGTGAGTAATTCATAATAAGGGTTATTGTCGGTTCATATCATGGCAGTGAGTCCGTGGCAAAATACAACACACACTGTGCCCTGTAAGCAGCGTTTTTAAGACATACTACTACTACTATACTACTACTCCTGTTGTCATCAGGTGATACTGATGGATGGATAGAGCACAGTACACCACTCATCTTCTGTATGTGGTGAATTAAGACACCTTCAATACCTACAAGTTGAATTGAGTTTTTTTTTACTGCTATTTTTCCATACCTCTTCCGTTGTCATAGTAACTGAACCCGCTCACCAATTCCTCTCTCCTAATTACTAGTGCATTTATTTATTCCATGTACTGCAACATATAAATAACCACCAGTGCACGGGGATACTGTGCAGTCCTTAACTGTACTGGTTTGAAAGGTTTGGATTTCCAGTCAGAAAAGTTCGTCACCTGAACTACTGTAGAGGAGGCCAAGGTTATATAAAGATAAAGCTGGAGGCAGGTCCTCTTCAAGTATATAATTCTCTCCATGTTTGTATGGTAAATTTAATATACTCAAGCTAAAGTAATCCAATACATGCTCAAAGTAAAGATGTAATGAGGAAAACTAAAAGCGCTGCAAACATGCATGGGAAAAACAATAATCTAGAAGTAACAAAAGAACAGTGGAAAACAAAGTCCAAACAAAAGTACAAACAAAATCCATGAAAAGGCACATGGAGGAAACCCGGGAGACGAGCGGGAACGACAAGGAGATCACGAGGGAGAACAAAAGGAAAACCAACATGGAGGCTAAACACACGACCTGCTGAAGACGAAGGAAAGACACGCTAACTAAATAGACCAGGGGAGATGAGACACAGGTGAAATCAATCAGGGCGGGGCCAAAAATCAGAGGGAGAAGGGTGGAGACAGGAAGTAAACCTAGACACGCAAGGAACGTGACAAAATAAAACAGGAAATGACAAGACACACACGGAAAGACACACACAGAGACACAGGAGGGAACAACCACCGAAGAAAACTAAGAAGAGAAACCACAAATAAAATACAACTGTAAATAAAGTAAACTATAAATACGCAGACAATATAGTTTACATCTGTAATCTGCACTTTGAATTTATCTTATCTTACAAAATAAGCAACTATTTCTCATCAGCACTCACTGTAGATGCAGTAATTTAGTCGTGAGAAATTTAACTGAAGCACCACTTTGTATCTACTATTTACATCCCCAGTTAAGACCATAATTTAAATGCCACAGCTCAATTAGTCCCCAATTTTTTCCATCAACTCAGTAAACACATGATAAAGCGTATGATGCTCACAAATCACAACTACAACAATATTTAGTTTGGTGATGTGCACAAACAAATCTGTGAACCCCCCTAAGCACAGAACCATCAGGCCAGAAATAAAGGCTAATAGAGAACCAGTATCAGGTCCTCAGTGCCTGGTAGAGTCGCATTGTTATGACACATCACAGTCCAATGAGACTTCACAGTTTTGTGTGTAATTTAGAGGAGTGAATAGAGTGTCATATTTTGATGCTTTGGGTTGATGACCATTGGAATTGATCAGGCAAGGGTTGTGTTTTTTTACAATAATATTTAAACCAAGGGATACTGGAAAATTTCACATATAATTAGTTTTCCATCCTCCTTCATCCCACAAGGTTTATACCAGCTCAAAACACTTCCTTTCTGTTTTTTCAGGTCCAAGTGACCATTTTCAGAGCTTGCCGGATCAGGTCCTGAAACCTCATTCGTCTAAATGATGTGTCATTTTTAGATAATGTCATTTTGACTTATAACACAACCCCCAGACCAGTGCAGTCAGAAGAGGGATATTGCTTTGAACTAGAGCAAGTGTGTTTGACAAGACTAAAGGAAACGTTGTCTGCCCAAGGTCCGAATCTAAAGAGGTTTTTTTTTGGTTGACTGGCCAACTTCAACAACCGCCACCTCATCCTCAACTTCTCACAGTGATCATTTTCCTGACCGATCTCTGCTGAAACTCAGATCCAGTTCAGTGGACAGAGCAGCGCCAACAGGTGTTTGAGACAATCCACAGAGGGACATGTCTGAATTTGCTTTTTGTTTTGACTCCAGAGCCGATCCAGATTCAGACACCGCAGACTCGGCAGGAAGTTCACAAGATACAGCCTGATGACATGGTCTCACTTCACAAATAAATAGTAAATGCAAACCAGGATGTTTTACAGACACACTCCAAGCAACAATTGGTCAAACATTAGCTTTGTTAGAAAGTTTTCCCCACTCTTTACTGTAGAATCAACTTCACCTCTTTTCCCTTTGATTTTCAGGATTCAAGATAAACAACTATATTTACATTTTCAATTAATCCATATTTTAAACAAACTATTTTGTGGATGAGCTAAGGAGTTCCTAAGGAAAGGCAACACAGTCCAAAATATTGTCTTCAGATCATCTATTTTGTCTGACAGCAACATTGATCAATAGAATTCAAATGACTCGGGATCTAATAAAAGGAATGAAGTCACTGTCAAATGTACTTGACAGTTTTACCTGATAAAAGACTAACTGACTGATAGCAAATGTCATTTTTCTGAAGATCTAATCCAGCTTTCCTTTCAGCAATATTTAGAAACCAAATGCAATTTTCATGATCCTCCATTCTCACTCTAAACAGTGGCTTCAGTGCAATGTGTTGTAGTGCGCGGACCACACGGTTTTGTGTTGTGTCTCGAAACCTCTTACCCATATTCAGCATTCTTTAGCATGGCTGCTACAAACTGGTAATTGGGTTTGTGAGCAGAGCGAGACCCCGGTTAAAGAGTCTCTGTCTTGTCTGATTAAAGTTTGGATCTTTACGGGCTGATCTCCAGCAGGGAAACTGGAGCGGGCCCGCTCAGGTCAGACCGGGCCGGGTCGGACCAAGACAGAGACAATTGGAGTCTGATGGATGGACCCTGACAGCTTGTTTCTGTCAGAGACCTGCTCACAGTCCCTGGGAGTGAATCTCTCGCACTGTCAGCATGGCCTTGGTCAGTCCACTGCACAATCACACCGAGGTGAGCAAAGCGCCTGGAGTTAAAACCCTCATTTGCAGCAGCAGAGCATACACACTCCACGCAAGATGTGGGTCATCGGCGGTCTGCGTGCGAACAGCTCATACATGCACCCGCAGACTTGTGTGCACAAAACAATCGCAAACAAACAACAACAATCCACCCCAATTGATATTTAATTCTGCCGAGCCTGACCGGTCACTGGAAGCAGGAGCAGCACAAAGCGTGGCACAAAGAATGAGGGAATAAGAGACACTGGGAGCCTACACACCTTTGGGAAACTCATTAGTCCGGGTAATACAGGCCCAGGCAGACCCCACATTGAATAATTATAGGATTTTGGAGTGCTGCAACACTGGGAATGCCACCCGGACACTGGGAGGAAAAATCAATTGAATACTTGCTTTATCCAGAATCTCTTGAGGGCTAATCAAGGCCTCATAGCTGATCCCCATAAATGTAACTATTCAAGGTTGCACAGTCAAATTCCCCAACTCTTGCTGCAATGCTACACAAACAATAGAGTATTCCCAGCTGGAAAATGCCATTCATTACAACTGGAATCCAAACAAAGGCCTCGGTCTTTGTCTCTGGTTTGGACTTAACAACAGTAATAACTACCTATAAATGACTTCAACCATGTAAGAAGCCGAAGGGTGGTCATTTGAAGAAAATTTAATAGCAGTCATGAGAGTCCACCTGCTCCATCTCTTTCATCTGCAGCACATGAAGACAAATGTCCCAAACCTTTGAACCAGAAAACAATCACCCACCAGGGGCTTTGTCAGCCAATTAATCTCCTTTACCACTACATTTCATCTTTAACACAGACACCGAAACTTCCATCCTGTTCGGTTTGTCAGAGATTTGTATGGAGAGGAAGGTAAAAACGAAGAAATAATTAATAAATGTGTTAGGGCAAAGTAATTTATTATAATTTTAAAATGGAGTAAAAAAAAAAAAATCATTGTCTTCTTCTTCCTCCAGAAGAACAGATGTGGAAAAACAGCTTTTCACTAAAGATATGCAAACTTCAATTTCATGCAAACAGCTTAATGGAAATTAGCATTGCAAACTTCCACCTCTGGCTTCATTTCTCCATAATTGTTTTTGTTTTTCCAAGTTCAGATAAAACAGATTCTCTTTGTTATTAATTTTTCACTTTGATTAGCATCATTCAGTGCCAGTGTGTGTGTGAATGTTTACCCAAATACACACCAGGCCATGTGTTTCCCTCCCTGTGTGGGTGACAGAGGGAGAACGATGGACAAGGTGACAATGTCCACATCCAAGATTACATGTTTTATGTGACCTTGTTTGGTTTTCACATGTCTCCATTTATAATGTTTCAGGCAGAGAAAAGAGTCTTTTAAAGTGGTATTAAACAGCCAAACTGCTTTGTGACAGTCAATCACCTTTGACCCCACACCTGGGAGGTAATATTGACTTTAGTGCCGATCGATATTTGACCGAAGGACCCAGAGGACCCACTTGATTGATCTCCTGTGCTCTGTCCTTTCTCTGTGTAAATCTTCCACAGACCATATGGCAGACATGTGTATACGTAGGCGAGTACAAAAGAAAATAACATTTGCTGCACCTGTGTGACCCCATGCAGTCACACATACACACACATACGAAATCCTAGTTAAATTATAATGACACAATTAAACAGCTCAATAGCTAGAAAATAGAAATTAAGTTATATGCCTTTAAACTAATTTCCCATTGTGTTACTGTAAATAATATTATATTAACTAGATTTCCAGGCTTTATGTTAAATTCACAGACATCGGTGTCAGTGTCCACCTATTAAGGTTTTTTAATGTGTTAAATTTCTTTATGTGTTTTGGATTATTTTCTTTCTCATTCCTACGTACCGTATTTTCCGGACTATTGAGTGCACCTGTCTATAAGCCGCTATTGAATTTATTCGAACAGTTTCATGTGGTCCACTCTGACCGGGTCTGATGTGACGAGGCTAAATGTATCGGCGGCACGTAGCTTGCTAGCTTGTAAAAAGCTAACGAGCTTCATGTTGCCGATACATGAGCCACAGCGGTGTTAAGCGTCGGAAAAAAGTAGCGGCTTATAGTCCGGAAAATACGGTAATTTAAACGGCATATTTATAGTGTCTGTAATCCATTCATTCTGCTCATGAGTTCAATAAAATAAACCTCTGCCATGAGTCACTCATACTAACAAGCTTGCTAATTTGTAGTTCTTTACAAGTAAGATGTGTCTTTTTTTGAATAAATGTGGAAATGACTGATGCAGTACTGAGAAAATATAAAAAGCTAATGTGACTTACTTCCTATCCAGCCCATCAAATACGTCAACAAGCTTCTAAAATCCTAATTTTGTGAAAACACAATTCCCCAGTGCTACTTTCTAGTGTGACCAGGCATTTAAGTAGCTGTCAGTCACAGCATCATGTTAGTACAGTAAAGAAAAGTTTGTTTCCTGGAGGGACTTTTTATTTCATTTCAGTAGGTGTATGGGTTAGTGGGTCTGTGTTCTGTGTCACTGAGCATCATAGTTGCTTGTTGTTAAAGCACATCATTCATTCATAAGTTGCCCTTTTGCTCTTTGTGTCTGTGTCTGTCTAGTGAGTGTGCTTTCCTATAAATATAAAACCTTTAGCTAAAGGTCAGTCTTTAAATCTTCGGACATGCCCACTCATGTCTGCAGTTCACTCTCACTCAGACACAGGGAGACATAAAACCCAATGTGTAAAGAGCACACACAAACACACACATATTCATATGTGGAAGAAATTAATTGTAAATTACTTCCCACAATGGAAAAACTGTGGCTTCAGATATGAAGGAGTATTTTTCTCATTTACTGCTCATTATAAATACTGGCTGCATTGAATACTAAAAGCTTTTTACCCAAAGTGGCCACTTGTCTTCACCGTGTTTTAACTACATCCCTAACACCCCAGTATTCATGTCATGAAAAGTTTCTACTTTCAGTCTTTCTGCTCTCTATTTTCTCTTTTGACCTTTGCATTTGTTCACAATTGATGTTCAATTTGCTGGCATTTAGAGCCAAAATGAGTTTCACATTAACCCTTGGTGACCCAGTCACTGAGCAATTGGATCATTGGGGAGCTGCCACTCTCTCCACAATGAGATCGTTGTGGCTAATTCTAAGAAGTACACTATATATCTCTTCATTAAGTCGCATGCGCTTCACCTGAGACACACAGGGAAAAAAAGAAAAGCTTCACTTATAGATAAATTGCTAAGCCGCATTTCCATTGTGGTGAGGGCAAGATCCTTTGCAATTACATGCCGATCATCATCCTGAGCAATATTTTTTCAAGCATGTACATCAGCATTGCCTTCCTGAAGCCTGTAGCATCATGAGCTGTTTAGTGTGCTAGGAATTTTCACCACAATCTAAAAAAAAGGACAATAACTGCATTATGAATAGCTACAAGCTCTAGAGCAGGGGTGTCCAATCCTGGTCCACATGTTTTAGATGTGTCCCTCTTCCAACACACCTGATTCAGATGATCAGGATCTTTATCAGGCTTCTGCAGAGCTTGATGATGAGCTGATCATTTGAATCAGGCGGCCCTCGAGGACCAGGATTGGACACCCCTGCTCTAGATTATATATATTCAGGACAGACAGATGTTTCCAAATGACATCTACAGTGGCACCAGACATTGATGGGAGGCTGGCACCATAAGAGAAAACACTAAAATTCTACATATAGACTGTGCATGCACGGGCTTCACATAGGAAGCCACAGGAGGAGTAGGAGGACACGGTGCATAAAATACCTGAGCCTCTCTTAGAGACCACCTTTAGACTCCTGGACAGGGTGATGTACAGCAGGATCAGCAGAGGGCTGGGAGGTCTCATCTTCCCCCCACCGTCCTCACAGCCTGAAAAGAGCAGAGAGCGAAGGAGGGGGAGGAGGGATGGCAAAAGAGAGAGAAAAGAGAAAAAGACCCATCAGTCACTGCCTGTACATGAGATCAAGTACCTCCTTGTTGCTACTAGACAAGAGTAAGTGTCAGTGTGGAGGGATGCTCTGCAAACACTACAGCGAGCGAGCGTACACACCATTGTACAAACATTTGCACACACACACACACACTCGGACACTCAGATCAACACACCGTTTTCCTACATTCCCCCCGGGGGGTCTTTCTTGTAATGATTTCCTATCATGATTGCAATTGAGACGAGTTATCATTACAGGGATATATGTCATGAAAAACCATTCCCTAAGATGCTGACGAATCAATAAAGAAATAATTACATGTGTAAGAAACACCACTTTTAATCGCCATTTTCATTAAAAAAAAAAAAAAAAAAAAAAAA
>OOFC01048474.1:0-19235 GCA_900323345.1 Pseudochromis fuscus
CGAGGGGTTTCCAATGCACAGAAAGAAAAAAACAAACGAAAAAACAAAAACAAACCACACACATACACACACACACACACACACACACACAACCCCTGAGGGAGATCTGTGACCTCACCTCGATAAACAACACTAAGTGCTAAATACGCACTGACACAGAAAGCGAGCATACTGTACATGACATATATACATACAGCCCATAATATGCACAACTTCTGTATGTATAAATATCAATCCAAAACCACATCTGATCACAGAGCAAAATGTTCACTGACATAGAAACGGCCTCATCTGCTAAAATATGTCAGGATGTAATTAGTCTAAAAGGGGGGTCCTTAAAATTCCAGTGGGCACACACATTGACACACACACTCACAAAGGCCCTTAGTTAAACACTGAATAGCTCGCAGGAAGTGGCTATTTGGCAATTTAGAAGCACCTCCCATGGCTCATCCAGCCTTCACTCTCCCCTCTCGCCTCCAATCAGTCTCTTTTTATCTTCCTCACTCCTCCTCCTCTCTCTCTGCTTCTCCCTCCAGTTCTCATCTCCCTCCCTTGTTCATGGCCGTGGGTGCCTTCCCACGCTCAGCTCTTGAACTTGCACGCCCTTCCTCCCCTCCCTGTACATGACAGCAAACTACATTGAGGGGTGACTGCATGAAATGTGAGATGTTTAAACGGTGTGTCTCGGCTCTACGTGGCCGGTCCAGGGCTGTGCTTTCTGCTGCAGAGACCTGGGAGTCACCTTGTTTCAGGATTCAAATGAAATGCAGCACAAACTGGGCCAAAGCCCCTTTCTGAAAAAAGAGCTGCTCTCTAAGGCAGCGCTGCCGCCTCAGTCAGTGTTAAATCAAAGAATGACTGCAATTAGTTTTATACTTTTAACTAATTCTAATGACTCATTTTCTGTTATTTTTTCAATCAAATCATGAATATTTAGTCCAATAAAATACCAGAAAAAAACATTATATCCCAGAGCCAAAGGTATTATCCATACACTAGTGTTTTCCTCCAATCAATTTCCCAGCACCTTTACATCTTGAATGATATACAAATATAAAATATTAACTTCTAAAATCAGAAAATGCATTTTGGTGTCATGAATGAATGAACAGATTATCAAGACTGTTTATGATCATTTTCTATCTACTGACTAATCTGTTGGTTCCCACACTTCTAATGGTGTTTAGAGAGCCAGGCAATCAGTGCTGACTCACTACCCCACACCATAGACTGCATATATGTACAAGCAACAAGCAGCTGATCCAAAGAGCAGCGACTCATTCTCTCCAGCATTTCAAGAGAAAAAGCAAAGATATAACAAACATAGATTATAATTTTGTGGTGGAGAAGGCATGCTGTTTTATATTTCTTCATTCTACTCATATCCTGGGATTCACACTGCAACCACTGAGGGGCTTTGACTATTCAATTTATCAACTAATAGTTTCTGTACTAGATATTTGTCCATAGGGATTTTGGAGGAGGAATGAACTCTGTCTTGATTCAAGGGCATTTCTGTCTCTCCCTCACACACACACACACACACAGAGACCGTATTGATTGATGCAGTGAGGGAACCCACAACTCTGTGGTTGCAGGACAGCCTCAGTCACCACTTGGCCACTCTGCTGTGAAATTACAGTGTGGGCAGGTGGCAGGAGGTAGGATGATAAGGTGATGCTGCACGATGAAGGGGGATGATGAATTCTGAGTGGGAGGTAATTATTCCCCCGTACTTGTCTTACCTTCTGGTACTCAGAGTCCTCCGGCCTGAAGTCACTGCTCACCATCTGAAATTCGATGTTGAAATGAGGCAACCGGTGGAGCAGATTCACCCACCAAGGCGGAGAATAGTTCACCACAGCCGCCATCCTGATGCAGCTGCCTGCCGGCTGTCACTTCACTCTTCACGACCCGATTCCTCACGCGGACACTGTGGAGAAATTCGCAACCACCTGTCATGGCTTTGTCAGAGCTGGAAAAGCAACTTTTAAGGTCATTTTACCAAACATTAGATGAAGATGAAGCTACAGTAGCAACTGTGCTTGCTGCTAAAACTCTTTAGTACCAAAACCCACATCTGTCAAATGGAGCAATTAGAGGTGACTGACATTAATATAGGGCTAATATGATGGCTTATGAGTGATAACAGGTTATGACAAACATGCCAATCAACATGCCAATATATTTCATACACTACTGATTCAATAATTATAAACGCACTTGCAATATCACATTTATAAACCATGTGTGGACACATTTTATACAATAACTGGCTTTGTTATCAACAAAAGAAAAGATGTAAAACACAGGGGCAGCCCAGTTCTGCCTCCTGCGTCTTTACCCGACACACCTATGTGGAGCTGTGTGTGTGTGGTTAAAAAAAAGCAAAAAAAAACACTGCAACATGACATATTTGAGTTTTCAGTCATTGACTTGGATGGGCATGATCATGATGCTATTTACAGCTTTCATGTCATTACAGAGATGTACTGTGTGCCACTGCCTAATGTACAGCACCATGCAGTGTATCATGATAGTAATACAATATTTATCACCAATTTACCATTAAATGCAAATAGATCGAATACATATATTTTAAGGGTGAGTAAATATTAAACCTACACGGTCCTACTGTACGTGAATCTTAGCATGACAATAGCATGCTTGACAGCTACCTCGCATCACCCAATTTTACGCCCATACTGCAAAACACAGTGAGATAGATAAACGAATTGTGTGGACGTGTGGGGGGATGGCCGTTATATCTAACCCCACGCACCGACACGACTCTTTCTATTGTGCTGAATTGTATTGTACCAGCACATGTAGGTCAGCCCGACACATTTAAGAGCCTTATTTATTCTCACAGTCAATAAAAATGTTACAGACCCGGATTAGCTTCATCCCGCTTTGTCCGTTAAAACTACCGCAGTCCCACAGAGTCGTCAAGGCAACCAGGAGGAAGACTAAGGGAGAATAAAGGCAGGAATGTCTGCGGACATCACAGAGACAGCCGGGCTACGACCTACCTGCTGGGGCAGACTCTGGTTCAGTGTAGTCTTGGGAGTCCAGACCGGCGTATATTTCACCTATTGTCTTCCCAGGTCCGGCGGTGGATTTGAGCACGACAGCCGAGCGCTGCTGCATCAACGCGGCCGCATCGAGCGAGCTGCAACGAGCGAGTCGGCTGCAGTCTTTTAACCACATTGAAAATAACCGAAAAACAATCCCGGTCCGCTCACGTTTCACCGAGACGCATTCCCGTTTCGACTGCCTTATCCCCTACAGCAACACGGCAGACTAAGGGTTAAACTCGTTGACCCGCAACCCACTATCTATTTTTTTATTGTTAGACGATGCCGTCGTTGTCTTCTTCTTACACGGTGTGTGCAGCTTCCCACGACGAGCGTCGGTTCAGTGCGTTCAGCGCGGCCGAGCTTCAATTGGACGATATTGTTGGAGCGTGAAGCAAACACGGTGTTTTAAAAGCCAAGGAGGACGGGGCTTTGCGGCAGCTCCTGCTCAGCTAATGCGTGTGTGTGTGTGTGTGTGTGTGTGTGTGCGTGTGTGTGTGTGTGAGGAGAGGGCAAATGCGCAAAAAGGCCTCCCCCTGATGTTGAAATGATGGAAGTGCATGTAACTGTGGGATGCTTTACCCTGCACCCCTATGACTTCAACATTAGGTGGAAAATAAATGAGTGCATTAAACCGTACAAGTACAAATTTAATGTATTTTCTTTCTCTCCTATATATATATTTAAAAAAAAACAAGAAACAAAACAACAGCTCCTGCCATCAAAAATCTTTGTTGCAAGAGTATCCTGTCCAAAACAAGTTCAGTTACCAAAAAAAAAACACAGAATCTACACACAATGACAAACAAAAAGGTACAAAAAGCACAAATAAATCTACTGGTATAGAAAATAAAATATCTTGAGACATGCAGCAGCTGTAGGTTAGACTAGGGTGACAATAATCAGCTGCAGCATTTGCAGTCAGTTGTGTCCATGTTATCTGCATACAGAATGCTGAAGTGTATTTTTTTCTGTGTGGTATTAGTAAAGTGATAAAATCTGAGTATTTCTCAGAAAAAATGATGATTGCAAAAAAAATAAAATAACAGAAAGCACTCAGAGAGCACAAACCTCCGATCAGGCATATTCCAGCTATATTGAACACTGTTGCCCTCATGTGGCAAAATAGTAAATGATAGAACAGGATTTGTTCCCTGAGTAATGCCCTATCTCCAAAAATAAATCAAAAACACCAATGAAAAAAGTATTTTAGGCCAGATCAAAACACTGGATCCTGCTCCCCAAAAAACGGTGTTCAATCTATAGCATCAGATAACTGGATTACACCTTGGTGGAGGTTTGTGCTCTGAGTGCCTTCTTAGGAAGTTTAGTCCAAAGGTTCCTATGAGGCATGAGGACCCTCCAGGTGGTGTTTTTTGTGATATATTGGATACTTTCACCTTTTGGGGTCAAACAACTGTGTATTTCAACCTCTGAGAGTTTTGAGGGGGGAAATCAGTTGTTGGAACTGTGAATAACTTTAGGAATATATTAAAGAACCACTCATTTAATCTTCAACAATATATTTTATTTGTATTATTCATGTTAAAATCTAAAAATAATGCTACAAAATCAATAAATGTGCCAGTAAAAAGTACAGTTTCTCAGTATGTAGAGCAGAAATAGTAAAGGGTTCCTCAAAACTGTACAATACTCTACATAAGAAATAATATTGCTCCAGCAAGGACCACATCAGAAATTTGACTTTTTATTACAAAACAGTATTTTATTGAATGAAAATTAAGTTACACACATCAGGAGGATAAAACGGCATTCATTCATTGTTTATGTCAATCTCCTTGCAGGCTATCATTGGTCTATTTCAAAGCACAAAGTATTATTGGCATCAGACACACTCCCTGTGTCCCTCCACTGCATTGATTTTTTTTTAGCATTGCAGCAGACTGATCTATAATTTATTCACAGTTTGGCTCAATAGTGCATCAGTTGAGAATCATCCCTCAATCATACCTCAGAATCAGCCATAATTTATTAAGCATTCATGAAACATTAGTGTTACAAATCAGGCATGTCAAAATGATTCTTTATTATTTCACTTGGTGAAATCGAGAGGAGTTTACAGTGATGTGGCTCACTAAGGCCAGTCTGGCAAACAGAAAAAAATCTAAAAAAAAAAAAAAAAAGAAACCATTGAGAATAAATGACACTCATTAAACAGGGATATTTAGCTACAGAATACAAATCAAAATGAACAGGGCTGTGGATTTAAACGCTTTCTCCTCCATTAAGAAAGAAAAACCCGTAGCTTCACATCATCCCCAAAAGAAATTACGATGTTGTATTTTGACATTAAGTAAAACTGTAATCAAAACAACTGTTTATGTGCCAAGCCCATATTATCAAAATATTTAACTTCCCAGGATATTCTGCTTATTGTGGGATAAGCATTACCCAGCAAACATTGTGTGTTGGTATTTATCCTGAAAAATGTTGGAGTATCCCAGCTATCCTCTGCAGGTTTAGTAAGATCTCAAGCGTAATGATTTGGTATGTATGGTATGTGCAAGCCTCAGACTTACAGGCTTTGAGTAGAAATTCGTTATAGCTACACTTTTTCACACACACACACAAACTCACACAACCCAGAAGGGTCTATAAGATTAAGACCTCTCTGCTTCTCACAGGACGTGACGGAGACACAATGATGTCATCAGAATCATCAGAATCGCCTGCAGCTGCTCCAACAGACTCTGCTGTGCAGTGGAGCTCCGGTTGGGCTGCGGGAGACAGTACAGTACATGTCAGGTCACATGTCCATCCACCAAATTTAACCCTGAAAAAAATCCCAAACAAAAACTCACACATAAAGTGACTGTCCTCTCATTCTCTCACCTTTTGTGGGCGTCATCCTGGAGGCATCAGTGTTAGAGACAGGCCAGGGGTCTTCATGTACACCCTCCTTTTCACCATGGTTACCTACAGAAGCACCACCTTGTAAAAAAAAAAAGAAAAAAGTGGCATAATTTAGACACACCCTATACTTGTGTGATGCAGCTATGCTACTTTTAACAGAATACATTTAAAAACATAGACCTTGCTGTGTAAGGCTTAAGCAGCACTACACCCTGTAAAGTATTACATGTTCTAAATCAAAACGCAACAAAAATATAGATAGGAATAAATGTCTTCTTGCAAAAATTCTTAAAAAAATAGAACATTCTCAGCAGGAACCCAAGTAAAGATGGTGCACTCAATATCTCTCAGTGAAGCCCACTACAGATCAAATGCAAGGGTGAAGAAAAAAAACGCTGACATTGCTGTTCTGCTCTCTGCACCCATATGCTGTTGACCTGTGCAAAACTCAGGGAGATGGTGGAGAAAGTGATAGGGAAGGCAGTGTCAAGAGGGAATATAAAACAGCAGCAACTATAGATCTTTGGGGGTCATGTGAGGCAGTGGTCCGCAGGTATGCTGAGTGTCCTCATCAGAGATTGATAGGGGCTCTCAAACTCTGGTTGGTGCAAAGGAGACAGGCACCATGGAATTAGATCAGTGTGCCAGTGACATCCATCACCACTCATAAAGGTGTCGGGGGGGAAGATGAGCGATTCTGAAGCTGAGAGCGGGTGAGGACGAGGAGTGGCACATCTCTATAAATATCAGTCCTGATCCCCGACTCACACCATCCACCACATGTTTCCTGTCAGAGATTTTTCACCTTTCTATGTCTTGACGTGAAGTGATCACTAAACAACACACAAGTGACACTGAACTGTTGGTGAAGACTGAAAGGGGGAAATCATAAATACACAGTATGGCACAGAGGAATTAAATAGACTTGTATTATGTGTGTGTGTTATCACTTCACCCTGAAATATGAGCTGAGGTAAGATGTATAAAAAAACAACCTAACTTTGAGAGATCTTTCCCATGTTTTTGGCTGTTTTCACTTTATTCATGTAAACAATAAAGATTCGCGTGAGCCTCACCTGTTATGCTGGGCACATGTGTCACATGAGCTCTTCTTGCTACCAGCGTGGGCAAGTTGTTTTCCACCAGAGAAGGCACGGCGCTAAACCACAAACACACAGATATAATTCTACAAAACATGCTATATTTTGATGGCATTTTAATTTTATTTTTCTTTATTTTGTGTATAAATGAATCACCTCTCTATTGCAAAACTACAGCGAGCCAGATGTCCCCTGAAAGCTGACTGTATCATCGTCAAGGCAACCGCATCCAGCTCTCCACAAACAGAGGAAGCTGCATCGCTACGGTTTGATGATTCTACAGCCTGAAAACAGGAGACAAGAAAGAGACAGAGCAATGGAGAGTAAAGGAAGGACAAGGGAGGTGCAGTGAGAGAGACAGAAAAACAAACATCTGGTGAGACAGAGGGAGATTACAGTTCATTCACAGAAAGCACTCTTTAGAGCCATCTAGTGCTCATTTCAAGAAGCTGCAACTCTGGATTGATGCATCCAAGACGATCCATAATGATCTCTGGAATGCCCCGAGGCTTAGACACAGGCATCCATGAAATTTCTGGTTTAATCCATGTTTCCATAAATTCCAGTCCTTGGCTGTTGAAAACACATAATCACTGACACTTGTATAACCCAAGTTGAACATACAGTTAGTGAAAATGCCTTAAATGATACACTGTAAAAAGTCTGATCTAATTTGAATATCCACAAAAAGTAGTTGCGATTATGAATACCACTACTCTAGTTGAAAAAGTACCTGTGATACTGATACTAAGAGTGAAGAGGAAGACCACACTTAAATATGACAGTTCTGAAATGTGACAGTTTTCTGTGTGAGTTAAACCTTATTCTGTGTGTCTCTCAGCAGCTCCTTGAGTTGTGACTCTCTGTGTAGATGGCCTCTTATAGCTGACTGCAACATCACAACATCCTAAAGAGAAAATGTAAAGAGATGAAGATGGAATAAAGTTATGAAGTGTCTGGACATTTGTTTATATAATATTTATCTCAAATATGAATAACTTCCTTTACATAACTGTGGGATGTTTCATACCCTATTTCTGTGCTTTCTCCAGTTTGTCTGAATGACCAACGCTGCTCCTTCTTTCTTTTCTCTATTCAATTCGTCATCTACTTCCACCTCCTTCTCTTTACATCCAGTGTCTCTCTCCTCCTCCTCCTCCTCTAGACCTGCTCTGCCCTGAGGTTCCTCATGACTCTCTGCCGTTGAGGGAGAACGAGAAGAGAGCTCAGCCGGGGCAGGTCTGCTCCCATCTTCCTCCAGAGTTTGAATCCTCGCCCACAACTGTTCCAACTCTTGTCTGGGAAACATAAACACAAATAAACAGATAACAACTGCATCTGGGGTTTTCTAAGCTGTTGTGGTACATTTTTGACGTGGAACCTATTTTGACAATTATTCATAAGAAAATGTTCACTATTAATCATATCACACTTGTGCAACTGGCTACCCTCAGCATCCAGAGGTTCTTTGCTAACAGTCGGTAGATTTTTTTAGTGTATAAGTTGTGTCTGTTAAACAAGCTGTAGAGGTGACTCTTTCCAGCTTCAGTGCTTCAGAGCAGAAGTTAGTCTGTAAAAAAAACTGTCCTTACAGTTACAATATTGATGATTAGACAAACACTTCTATATATTTAATCAATATTTGCAAATACACAAATGACTCCATAACATTCAATGATTGTGATAATACTTAAGGTTTAAGGTTTTGTTTTTTTTAGGTACAGTCAATCTAATAAATACTGCTCACATATAGTAGAAGTACAGACTGGGTTACATGTATGCAAATATTCAATCATATACACACTATTTTGTCCAATCATATGTCCATAAAATTTAAAAACACACTTGTGCTGCTGTCTCTCTTCGTCACATCGTTTTTCCTCTTCAGCTTTCCATCGTTCCGTCTCTTTATCCAGTTCTTCTCTTTCTGTCCTCAACTGTTTCAGTTCATCACTGGAAACACAAACACAGGACAGATTCTGTTTCAAGAACAAACCTCAGTGACTTTATGCATCTGGCTGCTGTTACTGATGTGATGCAGTGTGGCTCTAGTCACAGTTCAGTAAACCACCTTAAACTGTTCATGATGACATAAATTTGCTATGTTTATTTAAAAAGTATAAACTGAGCTGTCTCAAGCGGCTGGCCACTCAACTCTTTACTTGACAGCGTCTCTTGAAGCTCCGCCCTCTCCTTCTCTAATTGGCTGAGACATTCTCTCAGATCAGAAACCTCCTCCCCTCCTTCAGTATTTGTTCCCACGGAGACCACTGCCTCTGTTGCCATGGTAAACCCCGGAATCTCTGCGGTCTGGACCTCCTGATCCAATCGGCTGCTGGTCTTTGCAGAGTGGGTGTGTCTTCTGCTGTCCTCCAGCCTCTGATAGGGCGACAGAGGAGTCCGTCTGTGATGAAGCTTCTAAAGCGACAACCTGACAGAGATGACTGCACGTGTTCACATGAACAATTAGTTACAGTGTCCTCTCACCTTCTCCACCTCCAAAAGCCTCCTCAACAATCTCTGTTTACTCCACTCTCTGTAACCTAGGAGACATAAACCACACACAGACACACACGCTTTTTTGTCAGCGTTACAGCAGCAAACACAATACTGCAGTGTTATAGTTGATGGACTTCTGTTTACAGGACTTCATTCTTTATGTGTCTTCAGTTTGTTCCATTACAGATATTTCATAGTATTTTTAAATGGCTGTAATTACATTCTTGAATATGAAGTCTTAATCATATAGTACTAGTACTACTGCTACTATGCTTCAGGGCATAAATGGCTACAAGTAGACAATGTAGCATGAATTAATACAGAAATGATGAGTCACTGTTTTAACATTATGTGTGGATAATTTAATGATAATTGCAAAGCTCCATTTGTTTTTATTTGAATGTTTTTTAAATTCCTGGACAAGGCTGAAGAGAAATATTTTAACTTATTGTCGATATATTAATATGAGGATAATTTCCAATATAGTTGCAGAGATAAAGACAAGTGAACCAGCATCCAGTGAAAAACACAAATACATTACATTAAGATGACAAAAAGATTTCTAATACTTTCCAGCTTCCTCACTTTGGAATTCATTTCTCCAAACATCATGCACATGGCCCTAACAAGGTTATAATGTTCTCTGACCACTTGGATCTGTCAGCAACATGGCTGAAACACAGTGATGTGTGGACAAAAACCTTTAATTCCTCCAGCAGGACTGTCAGTGCTGAGTTCTTCTCTGAGTGCCATGTTCTCCTGTTGAAGCTGCTTCAGGTTCTCTGTCAGACGATGAACCGTGGAGCTTAAAGCCCTCTGCTGCCTCTGGGAGCATTTACTTTCTGCTCGACTACTGCAGACAGACACAGAGAGGATGAGGAAGACTAAATGCAAGGACAGTATTTTTATAAATCTTCATCATAAACCCTGCACCCTTTTCCTTTAACAACTCTGTGACAGTGTAACTGTGTGATCACTCTTTAGACTGAGGCATAGTCAGACTCATATCAAATGCTTTATGTTTCTGTCATGCACACCTTTTTTCCGCAGCTTCGAGGAGCATCCTCAGTCTCTGGATCTGAAAAATAAGTTACACAAACACACTTAACCAGTTTTTTTTCCACAGTTGAGTTGACACTCTGCAACAAAAGCAGCTATGGTGATAACACTGTCTATTACAGCAGCAGGCACACAGGACATTTTATTCTATCTATCTAGTTTAGCTTACTACAGATTTACTGTAACATTAAAGGGAGAAAAAGACATAACATAAAAGCAGACATGTAGTATCCAATGGCTTTCCTGTTACCTCTTCAAAATAAGTTTCTACTGTAATCTTCAGTTCTTCCAAATTGGTGGTCCTCAGCTCACTTTGTAGTTTACTAGAAAAAAAAGGAATAACCTGAATAATATGTTTCTTTACACACAAACTTACAGAAAGCTTGAACAGTGCTGTACCTTAGTGCATTTTCTTTCTCTCTACACTGCTGCTCCAGCTTCAGGATTCTCTGTTTCAGTCCATTGAGAACCTTGATGGACAGAACCAGGTTTACTGTTAGAGGTGCATCCTAAAATAATTTCTGGTTTGTTTACCAACACATTGAATATACTTACCACACTCCCTTCTTTTTTCTTATCCACCAAACTACGAGTATATTCAGATCCCTATGCAAAAACATAAATTGACATTTAAATCTTAGTTTCTATGATAAAAAATCTGAAGCACTTCCTTGGTCTTACCTTAGTGGGATCCAACAGTTCTTCTATCTGTTTCTCTCTCTTGGCGTTATCTTCCTCCAGGCGTCGGAATTTGGCTTTCATTTGCTGGTTGTCAGACTTCTGTGCCTGGAGACTCTGCAGAGAACTGCACTAGTAACTACCCAAATATAAAAACATATAGAGTGTGTACGCAACTCCTAATGTGTCAAGAAAGAAAAATAGCACTGCAATGAAATAAATGTCTGACTCACAAACACCATGCCCTCACCGTGCTTCTACCAACATGATGCATCTGTTAATTCGATGTAAATACACACGATCAAATGTGTAACTCTTCACCTTTTTGAGACGAATGATCTCATCATACATGTCCTCCTTCTCTCTGTAGTTACCAGCACCTGAAGTAAAACCTGCAAAGCATTGGAACCAACATGCAGACGGTGCATAATTATACAAAGTCTCCCACATTCTCACCTTGCGGTAACAAAAAAAAAAAGCTGATTGTACTGATATCGTGCCACACTCCCTCACATCCAGCCTTTCTTCTTTCTTCTTCTGCCTCCTGTTCTCAGAAAACTGCTGTTTGGCATAAAACTTGACCTTCGCCTGTCTCTACTTTTCTTCACTGAATTTCTCATTCTGATACACCTACACATTCTCTCACCATTAGATGCAGAGTGGAGATGTTTGTATTTTCTCAGGCTCAAGGTCTGTTTGAGAAGCTCTGGTGTGGCATCGCACTCAGATCGCAGCGTCTGGGACACATCTAAAAAAGAGTTAGACAGAGAAACTCTCATAACTTTTCATTGCATCTGTATTACTGTCATTACTGTCAATACTGTCATTACTTTGATAGATCTTTTTAGACTTACATATTTGTTTGTTAATTATTGTATTTTATATTGTTGTTCAATTCAAAGCTAATTTCTTAGCTTTCTTATGTTTGTTTAAAAACCTGAGTAATGCACTAATCCGTAACCGGAAAAAAAAAATTGTATTGAAATGAACTGAGTTTTGATATACTCCAACACAAGTCAATGCTCCATCTGACTCATGCTTTTAGCACTTACTGAGCAGGCAGTGACTAGCATGTATGATGCATTAAAGCTTAGAGATAATGAAGCAATAAAACCTGCAATACTGCAATGCTTGGTCCTTTAGTTGTACTTGCTGTGCAGCTACCCAATTTCCAGTAGCAGGCAGCTGTTCTCAGGAAAAAAGATAAATCCACTCCGCTCTGCATACTCCCTCCTTAGAAGAGACACTGTCTACAAAACTCCGGTTGTATTTTCCTGGTGCCTACCATGGCCGTTGCTGAGGGATGTGAGGCGAGCAGAGCCAGTCTCCCCAGGAGTGTCTCCTCTGGTGTCCCTTGGCAGTCTCCAGGCTCCCACTGCTGCTCTCCTGGGGTTCACATTCAGACTGGAGAGGTATGGAGATCCTGCACATGCACATATATAGACAAATATAGACTTTGTAAAGTGAGTTTTGTTACAATGTCTGCAAATATTTCCCACAAAGCAGCTGAGCAGGTCTTACTTGGGGAAGGAGGCGGCTTGCCAGATGATTTTTTCCTCCTGGTTCTCTGACAGTGGGCAATTACAAGACGTTAAAGTAGAAGAAAAGTGCATTTATCAAAATAATTATATTAGCACGTCTACACCAGGATATCCACCCAAACACATCATACCTTTTCTGAAATATCAGCAGGGAGAGAGAAACCATCTTCAACCTAGGATGGACACAGGAGGAATATAAGGGTGTGTGTCAGTGAGACAGAGATAAAGAAAACAGCATAAACAGCAGGTTTGTGTAAATTATCAGTTCCAACCTGGGCAACAACAGGTTCCATCATAATGTAATTATTTACGTAATTATTACTCCTTTATTCCTTGTGAAGACTCCAAACTAAAGCATCACAAACAGAAATCACTACAGGTTAAGGCCAAAAGTGCTGGGAACAAATGTCATAAACTAAGACGCTGCGTGCTGTTAAATTACAGGATTAACATGGAAGTGTGACTAAAAAAATACAACTTTAAAAATAAGTACTTAACGCTTACAAAAAAAAAAAACTAATCTAGAGTCTGGGACTAAAGAGTTGTATTTTTGATCTAACCAAAGGACTCACCAGCTCCTCACAGTCCTCATCTGTCTGAACATCACTCGTCTCCAGAGACATCTTAGTTGTTGCACTAAACATATCTGTTATGAACAAATGTTACGTTAAGTTAGAAAACTCGACTTTTTTCGAGTGTATTCTTTTCATTTTCCCCCTCAAGTCACACAGCTCACTTCAGGTTGCCCCTCTTGCCAGTAGTAAAAACATGGGGCAACAAAAGAGACGTTAGCAATGCTACAACTCGCAGTTTTCGTCCACAACACTGCAAATGTTGCCAGGTAAAGTCCAGTCGGCGCGGTGATACAGACTATAAACCATAGCTTCCTTAAAATGCGTCCAAATGCTGTTGTCTTTCCGAACAGAGGTTACTGTTTTCTCATCAGTGTTGCAGATTGAGTCGTCTAGCAACCAGGCAGCTGTTAGTGAGCCACCAGGAAAAAAACTCAGCGCGGCACGAGAACACATGTGAGCATGCCTTCAAAATAAAGGTGCAAACGCCATAAATGACAGAAAAATTCTACCTAATTGTGCTTAGTTAAATATACATAATAATTTGCAACAAAAATCTAGTCAATTTATTTAAAAAAAATAAATCTTTACACCAATTTTAAGAGCGTGACAAAGTTTTTTTTCATCAATAGATTTATACTGAAAATCTAAGCCGGTTGTACATCTTTAGCTTCGTTGTGAGACAGAACTAATATGTACACTACAGTCCAGGACTGGGTGTTCGTAGTTTTTCTGTCTCTGTGTAATTCTGACCATAGTCTCACTTCTTCGTGTTACCAGGTGCTAATGAGTGGAGCTTCAAGTGGTTTCCTCCAGTAACATGAGGAAACAGTATGGTGGTGGATGAGCAAATCAGGCATGAAAGTAAATCCGTCACACAGGAGTCAAAGAGTAACAAAGTTACAGACTCAAAGATCATACAAGAATTAAAGAGTAGCTAAAGAGTCAAACACCAATAGAGTAGGAAAAGAATTAAAGATAAGCTTGGCATGTAATTGACCACAGCATTCTTTTTCTACTACTTGACAAATTACTCTCTATTATTATCAAATATGTCTTTGTTAAATGTGATATTTTTCATTCTCATTTGATGTTTTTTGCGAGCAGCTACCTCAGCCCTGGCAACAACTTGGCAAAGGAGGAGTCTCCTGACCCCACCAAGTATATGTGTTTATTTACCTCGAGTGAAAGTCACTATAGCATGTTAACAACTTTAACAACTTTTGTCATGGAAGTAGAAGTTACAAGAAGTTGTAAAACTTCTACTTCTCTTCTGACCATGGACTGCAATGGACTAAGCAAGTGGGGCTCAAACATGAAGCCAATGACGAAGTGCAAAAAAGTGTAATACACTCGACGGCCACTAGAGGCTGGCTCAATTCAACTTCAACAATGGTCATTTTTAATTATGAAATACTCAGTCAACACATGTTTTTCACAAGTCATTCTGATGTTATTAGGTAATGTTACTTCTTGTTATCAGTGATCTGGTGGTCCATCTCAAAAAAAGTAGATGATGTGCTTAAAAAAGCATAATATATCAAAACAAACATTTAGGGGTGTGGTTAGTTTGTTTGACAAGCTTGGTCTCCAATGAGGGCAGTGCTGAAGTCAAGTCTCCAACACATTTTGCAGTGGTCTTGGTATTAAGAGTTGGGCCCATCACCTTCCGTCATATCCAAATATGGTCAACTTCTGGCTCCAAACAACCAACTTTGCCATATTCAAATGCCAAACTTCTGGCTTCAAAACGTGCATCCTCAAACCAATAGACATCACACTTGTTTTGTCCATGTAGCCTATAGTTCTGGCTGACAGCTGTATTTGCAAGAAGGTAAAAGATAGAATATGGCTAGCTAGCATATTAGCAAACATGCTAATGATTAGCAAACAGTTCACAGCAGTGCTTTACAATCTATGTGTAAAGACTGATGTATTCCACCTTTGTTCCTGCCAAAAGGTGAAACAAATTTTCATTGGCATCCTGAAATTTAGTCACTTTTTGTGAAATTACATTTGAAATGTCTTTATGTCTGAAAATACACTTTATGAATTTTAGAAACCCTGGAAACAGTTTCAGGCATTGGTCATAAAATGCATATTAACGTCCATATACATGTTCCCAGCTGCTTCACTAAAAAGGAAAAAGTTAAGGAGGCTAGAGACTGATCCGGTATCCTCTGTTAGCTTCCAGTCATCATGGGGTTCTTACATGTACATAAAAACAATAAAATTCTAGTTGCATTCTGTCCGACTAGTTACGACTCTGTACGACTATTTATTTAAGTAAATACTTTTTTCAGTAAATATTCTGTAACTTTCTCCCATTGTATCATTATTTTGTTGTTCCATCGCCTTGTTGTAACCTCCCATTTCCATGACAAAATCTTTACTGTTCATTCTAAGTATGTCGTGACTACACAGATACAGACATCTCTTGATTTAAAGCTTGGCCAATAGACATGTTGCAACAGGGGTGTTTTTGCCCCAAAACTGTCTCTACACAAAAAGACTGTCAGCTCAGGTAATGTCTGCATTGCTGCATAAATGTGACTAGTTTAGAATATGTAGATGAATGGGAAAAACAGGTAAACATATTCTTCTCTTACATGTACACTGCCCACTGGAGCTGTATTGCATCGCTCCACACACTGTCCACTTCCCTGCAAAGTGTGGAGAGAACAAGGTGGCCTCTTGTTACTGTATCATATTCTCATACACACTGTTTATACAGGTGGTGGACCCCCAGAGCAACACAGACAGGCCAACCAGCATACTTTTGTTGAGGGGAAACAAACCCTTTGCAGACATACTGCTGTCAGATTGATGTCATAGTAAAGTTGTTGTTGTTTATTAGTCTGAGAACTTTACTAATCTGGGTTATGGACCAAAATCTATTTTGTGGTGAGGTGATGGGTCACTGAATAAATATGACTTCATCCCATTGCTTTAAGTACTGTAGTTAATCAATTTATAATGTTTCAGGTCAACACCTACTGAAGAGCAAGCAGATCAACATTTGTGTCACTACTCAATCAACACCGAATACTGTGGAAAATGTGCTGTGCAGTGTGATTGTCAAGTATACTTTGAACGGGGTGTTTCTGGTGGCTAGCCTGGTTTGCAACATTAAAACAGAGAGCATTACTTTAGGAGTGTGTTCAGTGATGTCCTCAAACAATCATCAGGAATATAAAATCTTTTTACCCAACTAATAACTATCCAAAAAATTTCAATGCATGAGAAGAAACATTTCTGTTTGTGAATGATGTAACATGTTACATGCAAAAGCAGCTGTCTGCCACCTAGTGTGTGTGTGAGTCTATAACTACATCTTACCTGAATCTGCAAATGCTCAAAACACAACCAAAAGAAGGATATTTGTGATTTAATATAAATAATAAAACTAGTTAGTGGCAGAAGAAGTATAAGTGTATTAATAATGCCTTTACTGATGTAGAGCTGAGACCTATGTCCTTGCTGCTTTTCTCTGAATGCCCAGATGGGGGTGATGCAGTCTGAACTGTAAGAAATCCAGCAGATCAAGCCAAAGCCATGCTTTTCCCAAATGTCCCACCTCCACATTTTCTCCACAGGCTCAGTCCCAGGCCTGTGTTCTTGTCCTGTCCAACCCCACACTCCCACTCCCACCTCTGATTCGAACTTCTATGCTGCTCCACACTTGCTTAAACTTATGTATGTAAACAGATTTCTACATTTTTTGATGCTTTTTTGCCCTCGTTATTCTACATCCCGTGTGTCATAATTTTGTTGGACTTCTGAGTACATGGAACCAATGTACTTAATGGACATAAGAAAACTGTTCCTATTGCTGCCTCCTCTTCGTATTTTGCCTGTCTGGGTGTTTAAGTGCCCAGTATGCTTAGAGGTGCAAATGATTATTTGTCTCTTTTATTTGACAGCTCACTTAAGCAGTTAATAAATTATCAAACATATTATTGATAAATTTTCAGTTGATTGACCAGGGAGCTCACTACAACAAAGCGGCAGCCTACACATTCTACGTTTTAGCTTTGGCCAGTGAGTTTAGGCAGGAGTTAGTGGGCACATCAATATCAATGCAAACCTTATGCAAATTTAGCGTGCTGCAGGTACTACTCATGAACCTACATTCCTGTTTTTCCACTAACAGTAAACAGGGGGGAAAGTGTGTCAAAGTCAGACTCAAAAGTGTAAAGTAAAGTAAGTTATTTCAGTCGTGGTTACAGGACTCAACAGTGTGGGCTAGGTGTTACTGTATGAGCACCACTTTACTGATATTCTAGCTCTGAAATAGATAACTTTGCTGGGTTAAGCACTCAACACACACTTAAAACACCATGAGCAATCAGATTTATTTGGCATGATCCTGCTGCCCCTATTATTGTAGTAGGTGTAAGGAAAAGATAAGCAGATGTCCATTATCTCTCTTCTGTATAAATAAAGGTGGATGTCCAGACACAGCCCAGGGGAGGAGGACGGAAGAGGCAGGCAGGGTGGATCAGATCGGAGGATGGGAAATGGGTGGAATCACAGGCAAGGGGATAAGGTCAGGAAACAACTGGGCAAACCTACTTTTACTTTTTAACCTACTAATGTTCAAAGCACATTTCAGTACCTGCACTGCTGTGGATACTACTCAACATTTGATTCATACATCGCAGCAGGGTTGTTGTGAAAGACAGAAAGAGGGGGTGGGGAGAGAACGTTATAACAGACATAACCTCTCACCCTACAGCACATATGTTACCATGACAAGATGTCACCAGGGGCAATTAAAGCAGACGACAAGAAGAGGCCCACTGCCTGGAGGAGGGAGCGGTTGAGTCGTTTAGTGTATTTCTATTTATCCTGAAGATGTTTGGTGGATTTGAAGCCAGCGCTCTGCACATTAAACTCATCAACATATATTTGTGTATCAGGCAACAGGGCCTTCCTCAGTTTCTCCTGCACAAAGCCATAAACACACTGTAATGTGACGTATCATTTGCAATACATAACATTACAGTGAAATTTTACTACATCCTTGTCCAAACAGGAAAGAAACAGACCAAAAGTGCAAATAAAGTAAAAGTGAAGGGCAGCTCAACTAATTCTGTTACACTTTCTCTTCGTATGTCCACAGCCAACCCAACCCTGACAACAACATTGTTTTGTAAGCTGGTGAATGGCTCTATCCATGTGGAAGTTAGGGTGAGCAGATCTCAATTAGAGGGAAGGAAAGTAGTATAATGGTTTGATTGGTACTGATTCGGCTGTGCGTGTGTAGGTGAACAGTGGAGAGCAGTGTAGGGGCGGGGTGCTCTGCCAAAATTGCAGTCCTCTCCCTCCAGCTCCTCTGCTTGTATCTGGGGCGTGTACCGCCGTCAGAAAAAACTCCCAGTCTTGCAACTCTTGCAGCTCCAGCGAGGCGGTCTGGATTTCCAGCCAGGGGACAGTCTTCATCATCATCATCAATCAGCACAGACCAGCTCTCTCTCTCTCGCCCTGTCCCTCCCCCAGACACCCCCACAGTCTTTCTCTCCCTCTGTCTGTTTGTCTGTCCCTCTCAACAAACCGAGCATCTCTTTTCTTTTCTCTTCTTGACACATATAATCATGTCCTCCAACGGTGCTGACGGGGACCTGCTGCGGATCCCTCTGGGGCTCATCAACAGCGAGGGGAAGTATCTGACAGCGGAGACCTTCGGCTTCAAAATCAACGCTTCAGCCAGCAGCCTGAAGAAGAAGCAGACCTGGACCCTGGAGCAGACCGGGGAGGACGGCAGCGTCGTGTTCCTCCTCTCCCACCTGGGCCGCTACCTCGCCACGGACAAAGACGGCAACGTGACCG
>OOFC01048474.1:28654-39277 GCA_900323345.1 Pseudochromis fuscus
ACACACACACACACACACACTGCATAAAGTTGCACATGACACTCTTTAGTTCATGCATAATCATTCTTCACACTCTGCTGACTTTTTTCTGTATTGTGTGGGTGGGCTTCAGGTCTGCCAACACTTACTTTGAATTGGAGTGGCGTGATGGTCGTGTGTGTCTTCGTGCAGCCAATGGCAAGTATGTGATTGCGAAGAAGAACGGCCAGTTGGCTGCTACTGTTGACAACGCAGGTCAGTCACGTTCCTCCACAAGGGACTTATGTGTTTGCCTGCTTTGGTCTGTTAGCAACATCAATGAAAAACCTATGAACAGAGCTTGAATATTTATTTTATGTTGTCGGATCCTATCCAATAAATCCTCCACAAAAATCAGTGGTATAAAGTTTTAAAATGAGTGTTGTTATTTCACCACAAGAGGGCGACAGTGTTCAGTCTGTAGCATCAGTACAGCTGGATTATACCTTGTTGGAGGTTTGTGCTCTCTGAGAACTTTCTGATTACAGCTGTAATGTTCGTTGTCTTAAGTATTCTTGTTTCAATTCAAGTGTCAGCACTTTTTGACAAGGAGATTGCAGTACTCTGTTTTCTAAAACCATTAAAAAATTCAGTTTATTACCCTGTAGACTATCTAATGGCATATTTTCACCACATGGTACCAGCTCTATCCTACTTACCTCCTGAGTACCTGGTACCTGGTATCACTTTTCTAGTTCCAGTTCTGTGGTTGCAAAAGCAAGGCTGGCCAGGTACTAGCAGGTACTAAAATGTGATTGGTTTGAATCGTGACTGCGTCGTCACTGCGCAGCACGCAAATATTTGTACTCACAAGCCAACTGCACATTGAGTCAGGATAACAAATTTCTACTATGTGGGGAAAAAAACGCAATAAAGATCTAAAGCAAAATATCAGCGCTTTACTGCAAATTATATTTAAAAAACGTCAGCGGGGGATCCTGAGCTCTGACCACCCAGTCGGTGGAACAGCTGAGGGAAGTTCTGACGGGACCTCACATCTCCAAAAACTTCAGAGCACATTTATAAACAGGCTCTAATTTGATGAATTAACAACATATTTGAAGTTAAAACAACTAATTTTCACTTGAAATACATCTTAAAACTGCTTTCTATGACACCACAACAGTTATTCTTAACATTAACCATTAACCTTCTCCTCCTTCGCCTGATGACCAGCTACTAGGAGGCGGTAATGGAGTTAATGGAGGTAATGGAAACGACCAATCTGCTGTTAGAGTAGAGTCGAGTTGAATAGAGCTGGTAACATGTGGAAAAGAGCCAGTGATAAGATGCTGTTGGAAAACGAGGCCTAGATCTCTTTGATACAACCCTGACCTGCCTGTGTCCTCAGGGGAGGCTGAACAGTTCCTGATGAAGCTGATCAATCGTCCGATCATTGTCCTCCGTGGAGAGCATGGTTTCATTGGGGCTCGTAAAGCTGGAATGGCGACTCTGGACTCCAACCGAGCCTCGTACGACGTTTTCCAGCTGGAGTTCCACAGTGGTGCTTACTCCCTCAAAGGTGGGTGACATGATTTGTTCCAACAACTTTTAAACTTCAGACATCCTACTGTACATGTCACATATAGTTCACAACTGCAGGTCCTTTTCTAACAGAAAGCAAATGTGGTTATAATAATGCCTGGTGTGTAGAAAATATGTTTTTGATTTGTCGGGAAGTAAGACCAATAGCCCCAGAGTCTGTTTTGTATACATTTAGAGCAACCAAATACAGAGTTGTTTTTTTGGCTTCTTATGGGCAGTGGAAGCTGTAAACACAACATCTTATAAAATGGATGAACTTGTTAGCATGTAACAGTCCAAATCCAACATTATCATTGCTGTCTCTATGGAGTCATGTTTCTCACCACCTGTCATGTTCAATATTTAATATTGTTGGCGTTAAAGTCTGAAAGTTTCCAATTAAAATGTGACTTAATTTATACTGTTGTTAAAGTTCACATCAGTACAGCGGAAATATTTTCTTGCAGGCTTTCCACCACAGTGAACATGAAGATATCTCTAGTATTTGGTCAGTAATACATTTAAAATCCAAATTGCACTACACAGCAGTTGAAAGCACATTTTGATTTGCTGGTGGGAAGATGTTGGACACATGAAAATCAACTGAGGCCTTTTCAAATACAAGAAACTGTATCAGATACACATTATCTTTTGTGCAGTGTCTGTGGTCCTGTGGTTTGGATTTTAAATTGATTTGCTTATGATTGTAAAGACTGTTGTGTCTGCTGAAAATAATGGGAATACCATTAGGGCCTTATGGATCAGTCAACTGAAACCTTTTTGTTTGTATTACGTGTGATCTCCATGAGGACATTCTGCCCTCAGACATTCATATCACCCTTTATTTTACAGCCAAAATATTACATGCACTTAGCCTTTGACAACTGCTTCCACATACATGAACATGTCTCACCCCAGTCCATATGTCCTGTGTGTGTGCCAGGCTTCATTAAGCGTGTTCTTTGTCCAGATTCCCAGGGGAAGTACTGGTGTGTTGGTGACGACACAGCGGTTGTGTGCGGCAGCTCCTCACCTGTCCAGTTCCTGCTTGAGTTCTGTGACCTCAACAAGATGGCTATTCGTGCTCTGGGCGGGAAGTACCTAAAAGGAGACCATGCTGGAGGGCTAAAGGCCACCGTAGACTCCCTGGACAGCGCCACCCTTTGGGAATACTGAGAAAGCACAGCTGGACTTCTCCACTTTCTGACTCAATGCTTCAAACTATTAATAGATACTGTAGGTAGCTGTTTTTTTGCATATGTGTGTGTGCCTGTGTGTGTGTACTCGTGAATCTGTTTGGATGGATGTATGGTGGAAACTGATAAACTGAAAGTCATGGCACCAAAGCACTACAGGTGTTGGATTTTTTTATTTTTTTCTTCCTCAGTTATCATCTCTTCTTACTGGGCTTTTTACTGGAGTTTGGGATTTACATTGACTTGCTGTTTAATGAATGCATTATAGTGTGATTGCACATTATTTGTTTCACTACCAGTCCAAATTTACACAAGCTGGACCTGATAAATGTTGGGAGAATTACCGTTATTAGTTGTGCCTATCTGTGGTGACTACTGGTGTAACAATCATGTAGAATGATGTAACTCATAACATACAATATCTAACCTTCTTCCTGTTAATTGTCCTTCCTCTATAGTGCTGCTTTCATCTCCTGTTCAAACTGTAACGCATACTGCACATCAGATAAAAACATGTTACTGATTTACATGCTCCTGCTGTAAATAATGCTTTCCTTGTCGCTGAATGATTCAAAATATAGTAACCATGGAAATGCAGGAGGGGATATGGCTGGCAGATCTGTGTGCTCTTCAGTTTTCCTTCCCCAAACGTCAGTGTGCAGACAGACCAGGTATCTATAGAGATGAATTTTCAGAGCATAGTAACTGGTCAAAGGCTTTCCTTCAACACCAGATCTACTCAGTCCCCTCTGCTTCCTTTGCTGAATATTGGACGATATTTAACCATATTTCACATTAAAAGAAGGTGATAGAAGCTTTGAAGTTCATCCAGTGAGTGAAGGAGCTTTCTGAGCACAAGGATTATCCTTTCTGCGAGCACACATGATACACTCCAATGCACATAAATACTAGACATGCTGTCATAAACAGATTAATACCAACTGTGAAGAGAGAGTGACTAAAGTGAGCACTATTGAACAGTGCCCATGTGAACAAAGTTAAAAAGCACATGTTTGTTGTAATGAAATGTCTGCCTTAGACTGGGTTCTGCTGCTGGTGTGGAAACACAATGGTACAGTCGTCTCTCTGGCCGATCATTGTGGCTGTGCCTTCCATAGAACATCCAGTCTTTTCTCTTTCATGCTGTTACATTTGAACTGAATTGAGACAAAATAAAGTTTTCTCTCTTAAGTCGACCTTCTCTGTGATTTTGTTGTTGTTTTACTGGTCCGGATCGCTTACAGTTTCTATGTAGATGTTTTTTTAATCAAAAGAAAAGGGTTATTATCCACATATATGCTTTTAGCCATGCTACATGCTACATGTTTCCACACATGGTTGTGATAGTCTGACCATTTACTCTTTAATTAGACTGAAACATCTCACCATCAAGACACACAAAATGTAATGCTTTGGTTTTTAGCTCCACTGAGGTTCGTGTTAGTGGTTTTAGTCAATGTATTTGTACAGATTCCCACATATTTCCATTGCAATCACCCTTTAAGTTTAGTAATCACTTACATCCCATAGTTCTGTTTATGGCTGTTTAATACCTGCAAAACTAATCACATTGATCCCAGCTGTATGCTGGGTTTAGTGCTAGTTCGCAAATGCTTGCTGGTTAACTAGTTAAACTATATATCAGCTCCATCAGAAATAAACAGACTGTATATAGAAATGGATGAAGCAACAGGGGCTCAAAAGTAAAGCCAATGCACAAGTGCCAGGAAGTGCAATACTGTGGATGACCACTAGATGCTGGCTCCAAAAAACTTTGGCTCCAAATGAGTTAAATTCAAAAATGGTCATTCTGATGCCATTAGCTGGTGATCTGGTGGTCTATCTGAAAACAACAAAAACATAATTAAGTAGATGTTAGGTTTAAAAAACAGAAATATTTAGGAGTGTGGTTAGTTTGACTGACTCGACCTCAAGCCTCATACACTTTGGACATTGACCTCGGATTCAGGGGTCAGACTGGCCTCCCCACTCCTCCCTTCATATCCAAATATTTTTCCACTTCAATACAATATGGAGGCATTTAAATGCCAAACTCCTCAGTGCAAAATGCGACTCCACAAACCAGTGGTTGACATCACATTACCTTCATTCATTCTATATACAGTCTAGGGGAATAAAACACCCTTGCAAAACTTCATTATCCGCATCCTAGCATGCTAATTCATAGCATTTAAACCTGTTGCTAACATGATCAGTCTGGTTTGTAATTTTAGGAAAATTAATTTTATATTAACAAAAGAAAGAAAAATAGAGGACAGTCTCAAATAGCGCAATTGATTAGGTTACATTGTTTCTTTGTTGGCCTGAAATCTTCCTGTGCCCTTGATGTCACCTTAGCAACAACAGATCTAATGTTAAATAACTGGAGTCCAGAGAAACAGTACCAGATTAGAATTTAAATAAAATACATGTTGTTAAAATTCTGGTTAGCTTTATATTGTTCCTATTGCCATTTAATACCATTAAAACCATTAACCATGTATAAATTAGCTAATCCTTCACTGTTGCATGAGTTGAGTTCATATTATTTGTTCAATTTCTGGATTTTTTCACAGTTACTCCAAATCTGTCCAAACCATCTTGTTCTCATAAGAAAATTCATTGTCATGATTTTGCGAATGCTGTTATGTGTGGGTGAGGGAATAAAGAGCCTGCATCATGTCCTCCTGAGATTTCACTGAGCCAAAACTGAACCAGAAGAAGGAGGGCGAGGTGGAGAGGGAGGTAACCTACTCTACTTTTGCTTTCCTACTGCAGCAGAAACCTAACTCTCCTCCTCCTCCTCACAAGAAGAGTCTGTCAGTCATCCTAATGTGTGCTAAACTTTACATGTGTGTTCGGATACAGGCACATAAAAGGACAGACGAACCAACATCCTTCATTTTTTTACTGCAGGATCTCAGTGTGTTGCCATGGTAACAAGTAATGGCAAGGATAGGGCATGAGGAGGATGAATGTTCAGAGATGGAACAGACTCATGGAGATCAATAATCTCAATAAACCTTAAATAGGTGAATCAAGCAGTCATGTAACGACAGATACTGCTTCTCAGGCTCTTTTACTGAATGACTGAAAGAAGACTTTGTAAATGAAAACCTCCAGATAAGCACGGACATGTGATAGTCCCTAAATGAATTGGAGCTTCCACTGAGCTCATTTATACAATAATGCCTCCATTCCTTTTCAGTAAGTCTGTGCTTGTGTGCTGTGTGCAAAGTCTATAAAGGAAAACACATGTCGGGGTCGAGCCAAATCTGCCAGCCAGAAAAATGTAATATGGCACTTGAATGGAAGCAGAGGATAGTAAGCAGAGGTGGAGACAAAGCAGGAAATGAATGCGATGGAAGATAAAACAGAAGATGTGCATAAAAAGGTTTTTGTTGACCATCAGAAGTAGGACAGATTTTTTTCTTGTACCTATGTTTGCAGGAGTAGAGCCCCTGAGGCATGGAGTTGATACAGATTTTTTTTTTTCTCAGTGAAATAGTACAGTGTTACTGTCCTAAAAGTAAACATATACCGTATTTTCCGGACTATAAGCTGCTACTTTTTTCCGACGCTTTGAACCCTGCGGTTTAAACACCGGTGTGGCTCATGTATCGGCGGCACGAAGCTCGTTGGCTTTTTACAAGCTAGCAAACTCCGTGCCGCCGATACATTTAGCTTCGTCACATCAGACCTGGTCAGAGTGAACCACATGAAACTGTTCGAATAAATTCAATGGCGGCTTATAGACAAGTGCGGCGTATAGATGGGTGTGGTCAATAGTCCGGAAAATACGGTAAATGTCCATCTTGAGTTTTATTTAAATGGTCTTAAGAATAAAATGTAACAAGAGTTTAAAACCATCCAAGTGGCCCTGTGAGGCCGTACTTAGAGGTAAATGCTAAAGCCAACATGGTACCATGCGCACAATAAGAATGCTAATATGTTTATTTTTAGTGTTTACCATGTTCATTTAGCTTGTTAGCTTGCTAGCATTTATTAATTAGTCCAACAGAAATGTCATGTTTTGCAGGTAGTTGGTAAGAAGTAATAAATTCATTCATTCATTCATTTTAATCTGATGATGGATCTAGATATAAAAACTGGAAATCACTCAGAGTGGAAGCTACTGCCATGGTATAATCCAGCTGTACTGATGCTATAGGCTGAACACTGTTGCCCTCATGTGGAGACATAGCATCACTATCTTGTTAAACATTATAACACATAGGACTTTTCAGGTTTTCTGTGGTTTTCAGGAAATAGGAGCATCACCATATAGAAATGGACAAAGCAAGCCAGTGTGGAAGTGCAAAAAAGACAACTACTAGATGCTGGCTGCAAAAAACTCTGGCTGCAATTAACTAAATTGTCATTTTCAATCCTGACATACTCACTCAATATTTTTTTCCACAAGTTTCTGACATTCTGGTGTCATTAGCATTAGCATTGCAGGGGGATTGCCAATGGAAATGAGCTTTTTGGCTATAAGTGGGTGCATTTACATTTTATTGTTTATTAGTGTATATTGTCCCTCTATAAAAAATAAAGGATAAATAAAAAATACAAGCTAAAGTCAGCTCTTCTTTTCAGTGGTCTGGTGGTCCATATGAAAAAATTAAAAATCATATTCAGTAGCCTTTAGGCTTCAAAAACAGGATCATTTTGGGGCACGGTTAGCTTGATTGACAAGTGGAACTCCACTCCGACACACATTAGGCAGTGTCCTCGGGTTCAAAGGTCAGACCCACCCCTCACTCTTCCATTCATATCCAAATATGGTCACTTCTGGCTCCAGAAACCAACATGGTGACATTCACATGCAAACTCCTGGCTTCATAATGTCAACAAACCAATGGGCGACATCATGTTAGTTTCATCCATTCTATATGCAATCTTTGAGCATCACTAACAAATTCATTGTGATTACAATACAATCAACAAGACCTTGAATGTCCATACTGAGTTTTAACTCCATCCAGTAGCTGAGATATTTCAGGATGGATCAACATGGTGAACCACCAGTTGAGCCACACTGCAACATGACGGTAAAATCCAGTGGAAACTCACATCAGAGCATTGTCACATTGTCACTTCTGTCAGCAGCTGAAAATTCAACCCACACACCTCACAGATTGTAACTTTGAATGGGTCTTTATGACAGCAACATTTTTCCTTATATAGTAGAAAAGCACAGGTGCAACTAACACCATTAATAACTGTTCTGTTTATTAACTTTATTCTTCCCACCTGGGCGTCCCTGCTGTGACATGACAACATTTTCAGCTGCAGCACTGCTACTTTTGCACAGATCTCATATTTCTCATTTCCCATTAGTGCACACTCTGCCATGAGCTTGTTTTAATGTGCATGCTGCCACCTGGTGTAACTGATGTGAAAGTGAGTCACAGATGATTTCACTATGAACTCAATGTGGCCAAAAATATATGGACAGCATGTTTTATTCAAATTCTTTTTGTGGGTAATGTGACTGCGACAGTATATGATAAAATTGTAGACAGTAATATGCCTCCTTCCTGTTTTGTTGAATGACCTAGAGGAAAATCTTTTCTTGTTTCAACACTGGCAGCAGCAACAATGGCTTTGTGCACCAAACCAGGTCCATAAAGGAATGGTTTTTACAGCTTCCAGATGACCTAGAGCACTTACTCAGAGCCCGGTCTTATCACCCAACATCAATACTAAACCTCACTACAGCTCTTGTGGTTGAATGGCAGCAGAATTTAGTCTCTATAGTGTTACAATGAGACGTTAAAGTGTAATTCATACTATTGCATACCATGTAGTATGCATTTAATATTTTACTACCACTCCCTGCAGTATTCTTGAGACATCACCTACTGAAAAATTGATGCATAACAAGTATTTGCTTTGTACTGGCACTGCGCTGATCATATTGCCCTGTCTAATCATCTATCTATCATTGTTATTAAAGGATGCCCAAATGTTGCAGTTATTAAAAAGGGCTGTTGCAGCTGGTTGCTCAGGTGGGTTTGTCAGTATTTGTCTTTTTTTTATTGAATTTGTTCCTAGTTTTTTTGCTTCCTCATAATACTGAACAAACTGACTTTCTTCAAGGGTAGAGATAAGAGAAAGAACAAAGTAATACACACACCCAAAATGCATGCACACGTTGACAAGTTATCATAGTATCTGTTTACCCAGTGATAGCAAGGTCGAGCCAGGTAGTGTGAGCTGGCACGAGACAGAGAAGGAAAGTTTTGTACTTTATCTTAATGTTAATTAATTACAATACATTTTCTAAAACCCTGTGGATGGCCTCTGACTGGTACACTGAAATCCCACTCCTGCTACTCACCAGACTTCTTAACTTGACTAACTGCTTCTCAAGAAATCTACCCAGGTGTGGTCCTCTCAGGGCTGCTGAAATTAATCAAAAACTTAATTTGAAACTCAACTGTAATTCTAGTGTTTTTTTAAGGTAATGTGCTGCAGTGTGTGTTGATTAACAGATGACAATGGGTGTGTTTGTATCCAACAGCAGATCTTTGTGAGCGGCCCATCATTAAAGAGAAACCCTCTATGACTAACACCTGGTGCAAATATCGCTGCACGTGTCCATACCTCGATTGTGTGTGCATGACTGACTTTTTGTTTTATGATCACGGGACTTCCGGCTGTGAGATCCTAAGAGCACAATAACAAAACCATGTGGGCATAATGAGCCAAGAGCAAAACCAATATGCAAAATGTGATGGACTGTTACTATGTTTGCTCATAAAACAAAAGTACTTTTAAATCCACAGTCATCTGACAATGGTTGTATTCATTTTTAAAACTGTTGTCAGTACTTAAGCATCTGTATGTTTTTACTGTGTCACCTCCACCAAGGAGTTTATATTTCTGTCTGCCTTGGTTTTTGTGGGGTTGTTTTATTAGCAACATTAAGAAAAACATATGTTAAAGAGCGAGAAACAAAGAATTGCATTTTAACAGTATCAGAGGATGGCATCTTCACCACTCAGACAGCATTCTTCAGTCCACTGATAACTGCTCCTTTCACCTGAATACACTTATCTTTCATCTCCAAGCAGACTGGATTATTTGTTTGGCAAATAGCATGCCCTCAATAGATTCAACATGTCAGAATTATTAGCAATAGATTCATCACAACATTTATGGTGTGGATATGGCTCATAGGTTTTATTGTTTATATTTCCAGGTTCCTGTGAAAGCTGTGGTTGAAGTTCCGTGACTCATCGTTTTGGTGCACGTGCTTGTTCTAATATGACGGTTATTGTTGACATACCAGTGATAAGACAACAGAAAAAGAAGAAGAATAGACTTCATTGTATTGGATGTGGCTGGTTGGAGGGGTATTGCACTAAACAATTTGGGGTGTATTACCCCATGGTCTTGGGGTGAGAGGGAGGGGAGGGGGTTCATGCATCGCTGCCTGTCATTCTGAGAGAGTCTTGATGAGTCTATCCCCTTCCAGAGGACAGGGAGGAGAGCAGGTGATGTCCAGGGGGAGTGGGGTACTTTATAATATAACTGGTCTTCTTTTGGAATCAATTTATAAATCATTTATGTTTCCGTGTTGCCAAATGTCAGTGCGCCCATTTTCTTTACAGCCCTAACTTGTATTATGAATCGTGCGGGAAGTCGTGCCCGGCAGCCTGAGAGGGTGGGGGCTTGAGAGGACAGCAGCCTATAAATACTCATAAATGCTCACAGAGGAGAGCAGTAGCCTACATCAACAGAGGACGCAGGACTCAGACCAGCATGTCTCTGTCGGGGCGTCCCAACACGGTCCGCCTGGTATTCCTCGGGGCGGCAGGGGTCGGAAAGAGCGCACTGATCCGCCGCTTTCTCCACGACCGCTTCGAACACAAGT
>OOFC01048475.1:0-40642 GCA_900323345.1 Pseudochromis fuscus
CATAATCTATCGATCAAAAGACTGGCAAGGGTTTCCGTTTAGCAGAGGTGATAAACAACTCTGACACTGCATGCCATGATAAACAAAATCTACAATAATCATTATATATGGCATTTTTTGCGTTAGGAAGCACCTGTGTTTTTTCTTTTGTTTCACTGTTGTATTAATTTTTAATGCTCTTTATTTCAGGCATGCCAGCCTGCTGCCACAACTAAACACTGCAGGAAATGCTGTGGGCACCTGTGCATAGCACTTGAAGGATGTAGAGCAGTTAAAGTTTGGCACATGCTCACGAGCAGAGTGTACAGCTGTTGCTGGTTGGCATGCTGTTGGCAAAATATGGAGGAAAGAAAATATATTGTTTTGTCTTAGTTCTTGGAGTCATGTCAGAACAGGTCATTACAAACACTGAAGGCTACAAATTTTCATGTTTCATTAATGGGTGGGACCATGAACTCTTTGTAGAAATGGACACAGCAACTACGTATCAAAAGTGAAGCCAATGCAGAAGTGCAAAAAGGTGTAATACTCCTGACAGCCACTAGATGCTGGTTCCAAAAAACTGTCTCCAATCGTTTTCAATTCAAAAATCATAATGTTCATGGTGGTCCATCAGAAAAAAACAAAAACAAAACATCATTAAGAAGATATTAGACTTCCAAAAGAGAAATATGATTGACAGGTCTGATCCTCATTGAGACCAGTGCTGCAGTTGAGTCTTATTGAGCAGTGTCATCGTTCCAGGCTCAGACCCGCCTTCTCACTCCTCTCTTCATATCCAAATATGGTCACTTCTGACTCCAAACAACCAACATGGAGATGGTCAAACGCCAAACTCCTGGCTTCAAAATGCAAGTACACGAACCACAGACCAACAGGTGACATCACGTTAGCTTTGTCCATTCTATATACAGTCTATGGGTGGGACACAGCGTCTCTTACCCCATAGTGACAATTAGCTAATTAGTACTGGCTGAGCTTTTCACAGTGTGCCTCTCTGCCTGACGCCTCTGAGACAACAGAGGGAGTTCTTAGTAAAGATTGCAGTAAAAGAACAACTTGGTAGCCTGCATTAAAAAGTACCTAAAACTGAAAACAATAAAGCATCTTTTTATAGTTGTTTGCACCACAATTTGGTCAGTTGTTGGTAAATATGTAACAGATACATTAAATATATAAATATACTTTGAAGTTCTTAGCCCTACAACATATTTTGTACTCCTCCTGTCCAAAACAATCCTTTTTCAACATTGTACCTGAAAGTTACTTACTTTGTTATGACAGAAAGTAGATATAATCACGACAACTGAAGCACAATCCCCACAGAAACCCCCAAAACAATTTGAAGTATTGTGCATTCTTGACAACTAGCATGTCCAACCATGACAGGTGCAACGGCAACCTAAGAAAGATGATTCATATTTCTCTGTGGAAAACTGATAAACATATTACAGCACACTTACTAAAAATATAGACACTGCATTTAAGACATGATGCAGCAAAGGGATTACAGCATCAGAGTAGCCCGAAATGAGTTTTAATAGCATGATTTCATGTCAAATGCTCCAGGTCTTCATCCATCTAACTGAACCTACCACCTTTTTATGGTCTACTGCAAACAATATTTTACTTATTTACTTTCTCTGCTCGTACATCTTCATGCAATGTGCCACTAGGGTTGTTTGTTATGTCACATCCTGGATGGTCTCTCTCACTCACACATGACAGGTCAGTGCTGCAAGGTATAGAGCTGTGTGGGGTTAAATCCTGGCCCTAAGAAATCAATAATTACACAACTAAAAAGCTAAAATCTTTAGAAACTGTGACAAGTGCTTAAGCAAAAGGATGGGGCCAAACAAAAATATTAGATGCATTAAAAAATAATGTCTCTATTGTAAAGTTCTTTGATGATTGCCTGAGAAGCAAAACTTAACATTTTATGTTTAAGAGCTGTGTTTGGGTTACAAACTAACAAGAGAAAATATATCAGGAAAGTCCAGGAACCCCCATGTGTTGTTTTTAGCTGAAGAAAAATTTACGGATCACCTCTCCTTTCCAGATACACAGCAGTAAACAATGGAAACACGGATCCTTCATCAGCATATGAATGACTAAACGCGATCAGTCATTCACACTCTGCAGTTTGCTCTTTGAACCAGCGTGGTAAGTGTGGACAGAGTGAACACGCAGCTGACGCTAACCCGCAGAGTAGCAGAACAAAAGCATCCATCACAAGCTCTTTGTTACAAACTGCTTCATGAAACACAACACTGAGGCATAAAGCGAGAGTACCTGTCAGAGTATTATCTCTGGATTGTAATGCTCGGCGGGAAATGTAACGAATGGCGAACAATGAGTCCTACAGTAAAACAACAGACATGGCTGCTATCAGAGCTGTAACCAAAACACCAAAAAAGAACAATTTCACCACCACTCACATGAGATATTATACGAGATACAGAGTCGTAATGATCAAGTGACTGGAAGCTTGCTGTCTACATTCAGGGACATAGTGTAGCAAGACAGCTGACGAACCATTTAAAAAAGTAAAAAAAGCCATATGACTTGGAGCGATGCCCTCACGACTACAAAGCTCAAATAAAGCTCAGCTTAGAGTGAATATCGCTATAGCAACAGTGAACAGAGAAAGTGGTTTAAATATTCAATGTGTGTGACTAAATATACTCAACCAGCACTGCTGTTAGAGATGCTGTCTGAGTGGGAAGTACAGTAGGGAAGTTCATGTGACAGACAATGTCTCTTGACCCATTTGGCCTTAGTTATTGAACATTTGAGCCTTAAACACTTATTAAATGCTGACTGTGAATATTGTATTTCAGAATATGTGAGTGTTAAAAGAGGAATTTATTCTATAGTTGAGGGAAATATTTCCTCAGGCTATTTGTACTGTACATACAATAAAATAAATGAAAACATAAAGAAAACTTGTATATAAAAGAATATTTATTACTACAGTTCAGACTTTAAGTTGATGAGTACACAGAAGACAACCTAATGTTGCACAATAACATTGCAATAATTGAGCTGTTTATTGTAAAATGTGACAAAACAGCCGATTTTGATACAAACTTTGTGCATCTATGATGGTTAATCTTTCTGTCACTATCAAAAACTATTATTTCAAATTATGAACAGCCCAGCATGTTCATTTGCATACTGTGCAGGAGGGGTTGGTCCCAGAGGGGCTCATCTGCATTACAGAGCTCTGCGCAGCCAGACGACTGAAGGTTTTGTTCAGAGAGGATCCCGACATTTCAGAGTTGTTCAAAATAGGTCAACTTGTTACGTACATAGCGAAAGAAAAAAAAACTGAAAGAGAAACAAGCATGCTCTTTGCATCACTTTGTTACAGTCTTTTCTTTAAATAAGCTCTAAAGCTCTAAATCCAACCGGCTCAAGCTGTCCAAACGTTCAGCTTCACAATAGAGCAGAGTTCCGGGCCTTTCTGAGGGCCCCACTTGTTTTCACAGTTTTGCTGACCCTGGAAAATACCCATCTGGCAGTGACCCTTCAGCTCCGCTTGGTTTGAAAGGGCCATGAGGAGAAGTGGGCTCACCAGCGACCACTGCGCATGCACACACAGGAATGCGCATACAGTACACAGAAGCAGACATAAACATGGGCATGCGTGTGGAGTATACACACCCACGTTCTGCAGGAATAAACAGCTCGCTCCGTTTTACTGAACTGATAAAATTAGCAACATCACACACACGTAAGCTGCAAAATAATACAAACTAAGCCACCTCCGCATTTTAATGCATTCCACGGATTATATAACCAAACCCATCCTACCCCACCCATCCACTCTACACATACACACACCCTCATACATGCATCACAGAGTCCGCCATACCCGTGCTGAAAGACACAGTCCCTCAACACCTCGCCGTAGCAGCCCTCAAGGCAGCGACAGCCCTCGTTGGCCACCGTCACACACTGAAACACCACCATGTCCTCGTAGGCAGCTCCCAGTAATGAGCTGTTCACCCAACGGATCATCCCACGGACGGCGCACCGCACTTTCTTTTCTCTCTCCGTGTGAAAGAAGAAATGTAGCCGGACACATAAATAGAGAGAGGGAGAGAGGGAGAGAGGGAGAGAGAAAAGATGGAAGAAGCAGGCAGGGAGATTTTCTTTAGCAGGCTTAGAGCCACTGATCTTCCCCGGCCAGCTCTGATCTCCTAATAACAAGCTTACATCGCCCTTAACACCACCTGCCAAAGAAGAAGCATTGGTGGTCTGAGGTGCATCTGCCCCCTCCTCCTTGGACTCTCCTTCTAAACAGTACGTGTTGATCTTGCCAAGCGGGGAAACTAATCATTATGCAGGCTCCATGTAGTTGTGGCTGAATGCAGGCAGGTAGGCAGGCAGTGGTTCCCGGCACTAACCTGCTCGTAGCCATGTAGAGAGCCGCTTCGCAGCGATCAGCCCCTTTCAAACGGCTTCATTCACGCAGCGGGAGCCTTGGATGAGGCACAGGAGGAAGGAGAGGAGGTGGGTGAGGAGAGGGGGGAGAGGAGAGCAGAGAGAGGGATGAGGGATGGAGGGGGAGGAGGGTGGACGAGTTCCGGAGCATGCCAGGAGGATGAGAGGAAAAGGAGGAGGAAGCGGACGCAGCAGAGGGAGATGAAAAAAAAAACCGTATTTTGCCGACAGACTGAGAGAAAAAAAAAACAAAACACCGAAGCTGGATGCTGGACTTTGTTTTTCTTCTTTCTATCGTTCACTCTCTTCTCCTTTGTCTAATTGAGGCTGATGAGCTCCTGTTCTCTCTTAGCAACCTGCACTTTTCCATCCCCCCTTTTATCTTCTGCTGCTTCTCTCCCAGCCGTTGGATCATCTGCCTGCTCACTGTATCCAAGCAAGGCTCTTCTCTCGCGATTCCTGCTCCCGGTTCACACAATTTCACGGCTGCAGACTGACAATAGATGTAAAGAGATTGAGAGAGAATGTGCAAGCCAGGCTGTGGAGTGAGAGAGGGAGAGAGAGAGCGAGAGAGAGAGGGTGAGAGACAGAGACAGAGCAAATGAGGAAAGAGATGGCTTTCACTTTGCATTCCACCTCTACTTGGTGCTGGTGCACTGAGCCTCCTGCTTTCTCAATTATTCATGTGTTTCATGAATGAAGGGGCTGACATCACCGGCATTCAGGTCACTTTACATTTGAAGCTCCTTCTAAATCACATAATAAGTGAGCCCAGGCTGTGTGGGAAACACATTTCGTGGTTTGCACGCAGACACACAACACACAGAAATTGATGTTGTTGTTGTTTTTTAAACTAGAAATAAACAGGAAAAAAAAGAGAAGCAGGTTTTCCCTGACTTTAAATTTTACAGAACTCATGGCATGTGAGAACTTCCAACACACAATTACAATATACTACAAAATGAATATTAACCCATACACAGTTTACACTGTGTAACATGGACCAATAAATATAGATAAAATATGACAAGCAAGCCATCAAATGGCATTTTAACACATATTCGGAGCAACTTTGCTCATCAGTCAATGGTCTTCAGTGTAAAGTGCTTCACTAAGTTCATTTCACTGATATTTATTTGTATTTAAAATGAACGACTGCAGCATAAACCAAACATTCTCCTAAAATATAAAAGGAAATGGTGATTTAAACTTTAGATGAACCTAAATTACTTTGCCTTAAGGTGATTACAATATGTTTTTTTCCATGGCTGTTAGACCGTACTATTATTATTATTTTTATTATTATGATGATGTTGTAGTTAAGCATACTTAAACTTCAGTTACAAGAATAGAAAAAATGCATAATTATGGTAGTTTTAATACTAACAGTATTGGTCATTCACATGTTACAGCAGGGGGAGCACAAGTGTAAATAATGAAATCAAACATGGCTAAATTCCACTTTTGTTAAGGTTTCATTTCAGGAAAACTAGAAAATGTGGCTTGATTTAACCCTCCATCCACTGCAGTGTATCACCATGGCTGTGACTGTTGTGTGTAATATTCTGAGCAATCTCATCTCTTGATCTCTTTGGATAAAAAATGCTTCATGAACATCATCACTTCAGCTGTTATGTGTATTTCCATGGTACTTGGAGGTACTATGGGGGCATCATTCATGAGCCTGCTCTACTATAATAAGTCAGATATTGTGAATTGGATTAGAATGTTATGAATGCTAAAACCTATTAAAAATAACACTTGGACAATAAGCTGCACACCAGTTAGTTAAATTGTGTTGGTTGGTTAAACTTAACTGAATGTCACAGAAATCCACAGAAGTTAATCAGCTGTTGCAGAAAATGTGAAATATACCCTGAAAGGCTGTATCCACAAGACTGGAACTGGAAGTCCACTACTGGGTTACAACAGTTATGGTAGATTACACATGTTCTGTAGTGAGTAAAACCATTATGAACTAACTGGTGAACATGTTTCCATGTGAAACTGAGAGAACTTTCACAAAAAATACGCTAGCTTTTACAGCTTGATGATACAACCTGTTTTACTCAAATGTCTAACTTACAGCAGTTCCACAGGAGATTATCATATTATTCTAAACAAACATAAACTAGTCTGACAAACATGCCAGGAAAAGTATATTTAAATTTAATCCATTCTCATTGACATCCATTCACACATATAAAGACCAGCACAGTTAGTAATCACCTCTGTATCTCTATAAAGCAGCAAACTGAACTCTTAGCTATGCTGCTGGAAAGACTTGACCCCGGGGCTGCAGTAATGCTGGCTGCCTCTGTGGGAGCGCTCAGCGGAGCCGTGCTGTGGAACAAAGGGAGCTGGTCCACTGAGCTGGACCACTGTGTGCCCAGATAAGCCTGCCCAGCCTCACACCAATAACTGACCTACTTAGGGGACCTCTGCTCTCATTGTTGTTGCACCCAAGGGACACGCAGATGGTCAAATTGACCACACACTCACAGACGTGGTATGGAATGAACAGCTATGGGCACATAGTTGTTGATTCACTGATGATTGACAGATTTGAAAAGTTTAATTACATTTTTTTTTTTCAATTAACTGTGGTGAAGATGTAAGCAGAGCACATCCCAAATGTTAAAGACTCTGATTATCACCATCTTTTTGAGAGGAAGGCGTGCTGTTTACAGAGTTGTCATGGCAACACCAAATGTGGTGACGCCTGGCTGGGTCGGAAATGTCTGTCAGCCCGACTGTGTCGGCCGTGCAGTTACCATGGCAGCCCGTCAAGCCATTCATGTGCACCGCCACTTGAACTGCTCCCAACTAGAAGGAGAAAGAGAGAGAGCTGGAGGAGGGTGTGTTTGTGTGTTTGCAGGGGAGTGATGCTGCTGCATAAAGCGTCAGTACACATGATTAGTTATCTACAAAGCCCTGGAGTTTAAGTGCACTTTGCTGTCAACATGTTTGGAGTGACAGGAGCGATCGGTGGGGCCTGATGGCTCCATTTTATACTGAACGAGGAGACACATGATAGATCGGGAAACTTTCTGCATGAACGTTTATCTGTCAGCGCAAATAAAGAATAAAACACTGTACGTAATGTATGCCATTACCTTTCCTAAAACTATTTAAATCCAGTCCCACAGGCACAACTTTAGTCCCAGGCTTAATTAAAATGCTTAATTATCCTCACTGTGTGGCAACCTTGCATAGACAGGCCTGTCACATTTCTTGGTTCTCAATGAAGCTGGGACTGACTGTACCTCTGGGTAAAAGAACCTGTTTTAAACGCAGATATAATTAAACAACGATTTAAATTCAAAAGCACTACTTGGTGAGGGAGTTTAAAGACTTAGTGGAGATGTCAGAGAGGGGCAGGAGGGGACAGGAAACTGGCAACCAGATTAAGCCCCCATGGGACACTCTGTCCCAGTGGGATGGGACACAGCCATCTGCAAGGGATATACAGGCGGAGAGAAGCAGGCTGGGTGACAAAGCAGTGGGCAGAGAGAGGGTGGGGAGGTAGAGAGGAATAAAGCATGGGTATTTGTCATTAATGCAAGGGGAAGGAAAGTGGAGAGACTTCTGGATAAAAATATTTAGTTTCAGTTCAATTAAGTAACCATTATATGCATATATTCAGAATGATGGTCAATCATCAATAAACCCTCATATTTTGATATTCACCTGGCCTAGAGGAAGAACAATGTTAATATTGTTATCTCCATTTCAAGATTTATTTGTGCGCCAACTTTGATCTAGACAATCAGAAATTCCACTTTATCTGTGTGTCACCTGTCAAACCATACTTTATTGGTCACTCTGGATATCACCATCCTCTTCAGAAACAGATCCCACACAAAAGCTCTTGATGGTTTTAAGTTTTTATGTCAGAGAGACGGTGATATCTGTCTTCTATATATCTCTCTATTGTGGGCTGTGTCTCTTATGTGTTGACATATCACTGTTTCTGTCTCACTTTTTGGGACCTGGTTAGTTAAACCGATTTATATATTATATTGGAAGAACTGCAGTGTTTTGTCAAGATGCGAAATGACTGAGATGAGATCTTTAACTCACTTTTGAGTATTGGACAGAAAAGGCATAGACTGTAAACAGAAACAGACGAAGCAACTGGGTCTCAAAAATGAGGCCAATTTGGAAGTGCAAAAAAGTGTAATACCACCAATGGCCACTAGATCCTAAAAACTCCAATTGACTTTAATTCAACAATAGTAATATTCAATCATGAAATATTCAGTCAAGGCATTTTTTCCACCAGTCATTCTGATGTCAACTCTTCTCAGTGATCTGTTGGTCCGACTAAAAATACTTTCATAATTAAGTAGATATTAAGCTCCAAAAAGAAGAGTATTTAGAGGCGTGGTTAGTTTGGTCATTGGTCTCCAACGATACCAACCCTGACCTCAAGTCGCATACTCATTGGGCAGTGTCCTCGGGTTCAGGGACAGACCCGCCTCCTCACTCCTCCCTTCATATCCAAATATGGTCACTTCTGGGTCCAAACAAACAACATGGTGACATTGAAATGCTGATGTCCTAGCTTCAATATGTGAGTCCAAACAGGTGATGTCATGTTAACTTTGTCCATTCTATGTACAGGCCATGAGAAAAGGTCAATTTCTTGAGTAAACATAGTATTGTGTCTCTTTTAACTGCAGTAATAAGAGCTGGTCATTTTTTTTGCTATGTTGTGGTCAAGCATTTTTTTTTTTTTTTTTTTTTTTTAAAGGAAATGCATAAAAGTCACTAAAAGGAAAAAGGTCATTCCTGCCTCCTTGGCCGTTATGATGTCACCTCTCACATTTAGCTTTTTAACAATAAAACACAGGCAGCAGTTCTGCGCCGTCTGAGTATATGGATTGTTAAAGTGTCACAAGCAAACAGCATACAAATTCAAATGAGTAGCAGATTTTCATAAAGAAATATCAGCTTTATCATATATCATGTTTCATCACTAAACACACAGAGGGACACAAAGGCTTATGAGATGAATGGACTTTGTAAACAAGGAGCTTTTTTTTCCTTTCTGGTGTAGCATCAATGATTGGAGGAGGGGAGCGGGTTCTGATTGTGCTTCCAAAAAGCTTAATGGCAAAATGGCCTTTTGTTTGGACAGGCTTCACGAGAGAAACAAGTGTTTGGAAGGCTAATGTGAAGTCTTTTCATCATCCATCCATCAGGGAGAGGTAAACATAACTGTCTGTCCCTGAACGCAGCTTCCAGTCCATTAATAATGGGCCTGACGGAGACCAAGGGAAGCAGAAACATTCTCTGCCACAGCAGGACATGACTGATGCGACTGATGCTTTAGCTGTTGTTGTTGAGCCGGTTAGACCACTGTGATATCCACTGTAACGACTTTAGAAACTTTTTTTAGAGTAGCATATGTAGTTAAAATGAATAAAATCTAAACACTCTTTGCAAAAGTATTGCATAGTTTAGGAGTAATGTGTGTATGACTGACTATCCTAGAGCGTGAATGCTAAATGCAGAATTGTTATATCACTTACTATCAAAGCATCTATGCCTATTTCATTGACTTTAAGAATCGATGCAACTTACGTCATTTTACCAACATCAGTCGTATGCACTCACAGTGCTAATTCAGAAAAAAAGGTGGCTATATTAAAAGTAGGCAGGAGAGTTTGGTGGGGAACAGCGCAGAATATAATCAGTGATGACAAATGACTTGTGGGAATGATGCGGTAATAAAAAAAAGAAACAGGGGACAGGGGACCAAAGACAGAGCGAGAGAGCCAGTTAACAAGCTGAGGCAGAGACAGAAACAAATCTGCAGTATTTTGTGCCTGCAGAGCCCCGACTGTGAACCTGGACGTCCACCATGGTCTCGTCTGATGGTGCAGTGCTCGATCTGTCCAAGCCTTCCTCTCAATATTTTGGACTTGTTTCTTTTTTTTTTTGATCAAGGTGTTTAATAATGTCTTCTTTTGGGCATAATGCACACAAAGTTAGGGTCTCTTTCTTTTTTGCTTCTCCCTTTTCTAACACCATGCATATATTAAAGTGAATCTTCTTGGTGCAGAGGCCTGGGAGCTACAATTTTCAAGTCAGCCTAAAATAGCCCAAAGAGACATTAACAGCTCAGCAATGGATATTATGCACCCGGGGGTTTGGTTGGTATGTATGTGAGGATCTGAAGGATCCATGCAAATTTTGCTGGATACTGCAAGTATTCATATGTCTTTGATGTTTTGTTTCTATATAACAGCATTGTATGTGCACACAGTACGTATACATATATGTACGCGTGGAGACTTGTGGTTGTAACCAGCTAAATAATACAGTTTCAGAGTGACGTAACAGCACAGGTCATGGATGGATCTCTCTTGGACCATGACACGAAGCAGGGAAAACACTGCAGTCGCCTGCTTTGATTGGTGATGATATTAAAGATGGTGGGGGTACGGATACACACAGGCGTTTATGTATGCAAGTCAGCACTCGCAGTCTGTCTGACTGTCCTGCAGCAACAACCGGCTTGTCCACGGTGCCACGTGCAGCGAGTAAGCTCCAGCTCTACCCTGCTGTCAATGCCTTGCTGTTGCTACAGCTGCTGCTTTCGGCTGTGTGTGCACATCTGTGCCTGAGTGCGTGTGTGTGTGTGTGTATGTGCAGATTTAAGTCACACCAAATGTCATACCAAGAGCAAACATCCATACACTGGGGCTACAGCCAAATCTCCCTCTTTCTCTTTCTCTCACACACAGAAGCAAACACACACTGTTTCTCTTTCCTCTTCTTGTCTCTTCCTTGTCCTATGAGATGTATATAATGGAAAAATAACCCTATGCCATGGCTCTCAATCACAGCATGAACTGTGACAAACAAACACCCAACAGGGCAGCCTGGTTTCCTCTGAAAACTCTCTGACACTTGCTTCCCTTGACATTAACATGCAGAGCACACCACATGAGATTCCTTTTATTCCTATAACCAGTAAATCTTTAATCAGATTTATCATCCCCATGCTTCTATCTTTAATTTATTTTCAAGCAATTTTAGCTAATCTCAAGATGATTGGGCGTCGTATGCCTCAAAAACAGCAAATATAACAAAGAAGAAAGAACATGGAAACCACAGTCAAAAACAAACTGATGCTAGTTCTGTCATGTTTGACCATTTCAGCTACCCTGTCACCTTTCAAGCTCTGTATAAAGTTAACACTGACAATTTAATCAGTTGTCAGGTTCATTTTGTTGTACACATGAGCCCTATGATGGACTGGTGACCAGTCCAGGGTGGACCCGCCTCTTGCCCATTGCCACCTGGGATAGGCTCCTGCAGACCACTGTGACGCAACTGGATAAGCAGATATGGAGGATGAATAAATGAGGTCTGAAAATCATTACATGTAAATTAAGTTCAAGGGGGTTATGTTTTTACCATCATTTTTCTGTCTGTCTGTTGGCCCATCTGTTAGCAACATTATAGGATTTGTTTGGTGAGATAAGGTGTTACCCAAGGTACAAATGAATAGATTTTATGCAAGATGAGAGGATGGAATCAACAGTGTTCAGTCTATAGCCTCAGTACAACTGGATTATACCTTAACTTTACACTCTCTGACCGCTTATAGTTTCATAATTGAACTATTTGGAAATGAATGGGTTTCATTCAGAGTCTCAACAATGTTTGATCTAATTTGTGTTTTTTTTTTCCTTAAGCCCTTGTACCCGTGGTGTATGAAGACACACAATTACAGTCATCGTCATCTTGAGCTATTACATCTGTCTGAAAACATGGTCTGGATAACCAGCTATATCCACAGGTTGCTATATCCAGTGCCAGCTACTGGTTTAAAACACCCAGGACAACAAATGCAGTGACTGAGGTATCTATTGATGGGATAACCTTGAAGTCTTGTAGTTTTCCCTGCAAAGCAGATTGGAAGAACAGAAAACAATGTAATAAACTCCAATAGGAGGAGTGAGATTTATGCTGGATCCTCTGATTGACAAATGTATGAGGGGAACACAGAGCTCATCCTTATCTTTTTTTTTTTTTTTGGACTTCAACATGGACTGACACTCAGCTGAAGAAGAAGTCATTGGACCACTTGTTATGTTGACAACCACACATGTTGATTAAGGAGAAAAAACATATTGTTAGTGCATTTGCACAAGCGGTTATGTAACATAACAGAATGACAAGCAACCTACACCCAGCTAGCTCGTCAGCCAGACAGGTCACTTCCATGTATAGTACGATGGGATGCTAACAGATGGCTGTTCAGTGTGAAGTAACCTGTGTCTGTCAGGGTGCTGCAAACAGATTAACTGAGGACAGGCTCAGGTTTAACAGTGTTTCTACGCTACAGAATGATAAAGAGCCCCTGGATGTATGCACACAAACAAGAAGACACATTGGCTGACACACACATGCTGCTCACACTCAATCTGATTAATATCATGAAGCCATGGGAGAAAATGTTATAGAAAATCTGCAGCCTAAAGAAGACATGACTGGAGATAGATGTGAGATGTGAAAAAAAAAACGAAGAGAAGCAGAGAATAGAAGGATGAAAATGACTCAGACAAATATAGAGATAATGAACGAGAGACAGACACGTTGGGGTAAAGGAGAGGTCCTGTAGGGAAAAGGAGAGGTCCTCATGAAAGTAACAGGGAAGGAAGCGGGACGCACGTTGCCGAAACTGCTCCCCCTCTAGTTTTTTTTCTTCCTGCAGTGCTCTGTAATTCGTCTCTAAAAATATCAAGCAAGAGGAGGAGGAGGAGCATAAACAAACACACGGGGAGGAGAGGATGAAAGGAGGAACCATGGAAGAGTGCACAGGGATCTCACGCTGTAGCAAAACAGGTGAAAAAGGAAAGAAAGAGCCGAGGCACCTGGTCGCGGATGTGTTCGTCCATATGAGATAATGAGGGAAATAACCAGCGGAGGGGAAGATGGTGAGAGTGAAAGCCGGGGAGAGACAGAGGGAGCATGTGACTGCTCTTTTCCAGGCAGCCACGTGAGTGCTTCTCCTCAGCTGCTCCGCTCACACTGAGCCAGCCAGAGGGGAGCAGAGCAGGGTCGCCACAGTCACAGTGGAAAAAACATGCGAGCACACACTCTGGTCACAGCCTAGTAGTCCTGATCTACCTTTCATTGTGTGCAGGTACATTTTACTGGTGATTGACACAACCACATAGAAATACACACATGAAGATGGACAGGTGGAAATACTGCTCTCAGTTTTAAAAAAAAACAACAGACAGATCCTCACCTAGAGAGGATGTGGTCACAACCCTGCAACCCCATCCCCACCTCCCCCCGTAAAAAATAAATAAAATGGTCACAGACAACTAGCCCCTGACTGGGTTGTGCTTTGCATGCATGACAGCCTCACAGCTACACAGAGAAACAGGTTACATTTCAAATACACCATCAGAAAAACTGTCTCTGCTCTTTATTTATTCATTTCTTCTTACCAGGCGAGCTTGAAGCCTTTCATTAGTACAGCGAGGAGTGTCTGACGTCCATAGCGTGTTGTGGGCACTGGGCTGCCCGTTCACACCGCCGCATGCTGACTGACAGCCTGCCAGTGCCTCACCTCCCATACACAGAGCAGGACAGATGCACAGAGGGGGAAGAAGGGAGGAGTGGGTTGCAGAGACTGATAGATGGTTTGGGGGTGGAGGGGGGGGACCAAAAGTCTGGAAGGATGATCCTCAGGTTTGTCCAACCTTTCTGCTACATTCCTTCAGTCGGATCAAGGTGCCGCAGTGCTGAGCACTTGTGCCAGAAAATCCACACCTCCCTGGGGTTCTTCGTATCTCCCAAAAGAAAAGGAGGTACCCTGCTCTGCAATATGTACACCAGACTGCACCATGTAGAAGACGCAAGAGGACTAGCAACAACAAATAAATGCCAACATGGCTGCTCCTTTCAAACTCGGCTCCTCTTTCTGTCGGGCTCTCGCGCTGTCCCTCCAAGCTTCTGTTTGCTCACTCAAACTCTCTCTGCCTCAGCCTCAGCCTCCGCTGCGGATGAAAGCTGCACTTGCTGTGCTCGCAGTGAGCAGGCGCAGGATCTCTACCTCCCCCCTCCCTCCCTCCTGTTCGCTCTGTCCTCTTCCCTAGATGGCTCTCTTTCTCCATTTCTCTCCAAGATAAGCCCAGCATGGAGGACTAGAGCAGGGTGCTAGCCTCTGGCCACAACATCCTCTGTGCAATGACCCCCTCCTCTCCACCCCCTCTGTCTGCTGTGTATCAGAAGGGTATTGAGTGAAGGGACCCGCTGCAAGTCTTTCCTCTTGTATTCGACTCCGGCTCCGATTGGTGACAGCAGCTAACACTGTTAATCTCTTAATGCATCGAGTGTAGTGGGGTACTCCCCGTGTTTAAAGCTGTGTGCTGTGTATGTGATTTGCATACATGATGAATCAGATGGACTTCATGGTGACTCAGCTTGCTTAGTTGGCTAATAAGGGTTTTATAAGAGCAATAACGAGAGCTTAAATCTATCTGGGGGTATTTGTAAGTCACCCTCATTTGGCTAATTGACCAGCACAACAGGCCGAGCTTTAGACCAGATGCTGAAACAATGTGAGGGGGTCACTGATAACTGTAAATATTACTTCCAGTAGAACCCTAACCTTGTTTCCAGAATAACTTTGTGTGATTATGTTAGATAGCCAAGATGGTGCTTTAACAGAGTTTATAGAGTCAGTGGTGGCTGTACCCTGTTGCTTCTTCGGTTCAAGGGGAATCAGGCATCAAACCAATTTAACCAAATCTGCCTCAGATCGCATTATATTTGTGATGCATGATAACAATTTGCTTAATCAGTTCCAGTTTAAGAATTAGCATTTAAGTCAGACACACAAACTCCACACTGAAAAATGAGATGCTTGCTTTTGTTTACTTCTGCATGACTCAAACACCATGTAAACTAATCTCTACTTTGTATTAAACAGATTCCCTTTCATTTCTTCACCTCTTCACACCACAAGGGTCAGAAAGCAGATGATCATCCACACTACAACAGAGGCTGTTATTAAAAAACTATGACCGACTTGACCACAGGCACTGGGTCAGGGTGCAGCACATTCTTCCCATTTAATCTTCTTAAAGCACTGCACGCAAATTACACCTCATTAAGGGTGACTAATACACCAGCCACTCTCCAACATCGTGTGTTCACAAGATCTACAGATTTGATTTGTCATTGATTTAATTCACTTTTAACAGTTTGCCACTCAGTAATTTCCTTAATTGATACTCTTTTGTTGTTTGATTGTGTTTGTTTCGTGATTGCAATATACATTACTGAAGAATCTGCTTTATTATAGCATCATATAAAGTTGCTATTAAAATTGTTATTGAGCTTATTCTGCTGAGTCACTGAGCATCATTCACTCACTCTGCTTTTTCAGATGTTGATGTTGCCAAGAAAGAGTGACTGACTGATGGAGAAATGGCACACAACCAAAAAAGATGATGACACTGTGATAATGCAGTTGGACTTAGCTCTTGTGTCTGGGAGGATAAACGTCTCTACCACAGATTCAGGACATCCTCACAGATCTGAACTTTGGTGATGAGCCCCCATGTTGCTACAACATTATCTGTGTTGCATGAACTTTCTAGAGGCTTCTGATCCAGATCGAAAGTACTCCAGAGACACACAAGTATAACACCTCTGCCATATGCAGCAGCTCAATAATTATCTAAATTATAATTCATCAGAAACTAAGAGGGACATGAAGGAACATTTGTTAAAGTTAATACGTACTCTTCCTAAAATGATTTGGGATTTCTGTCAATGGACAGAGGTAAAGGCTGAGTTTATCATTTGATGTTTTTCAGATTTGTGCCTGTATATCTTGGAGAATCATGAAACATGCTGCATAAAACAATCTAGTGGCAGTCCATAGCTGGCAGCTGCTCACTCTTAAGAGTGCCTCAAACCATACTGTGATTATTTATATCATAAAGAAGTTTAACAAGGATGAGGATCAGTGTGTGGATTTTTCATTTTCACATCATGAAGTGGGTAAAAGTCAACAGTACACACTCTTTCTCTCTGTTAGTCATAGTCTCTCCCCAAAGGCTACTGGAAATATGTTGGGACAGCAGGGACAGAGAAGTGAGGAAAGGAAAAGAGGCAAAGATGTGAGAGTGCTCTAATCCCGCTCCCTGGATAAAAACAGAGAGAGCTGAAGCCCGATCTTCAGTCAAGCAAGAAGACAGTAAGTCATCTCACACTGAGTCCATCTGGTGTCCACCCAGTCACAGCTTGCTAACACTTTAAAAGCAGAGACAATACCTGCAGCCACAGTGCACTTTAATGTTCGTATAAATCACGTTAGATTATTGATGGTCATGATTCCTGAGAACATCCAGGAAGGCAGCAGGCAGTAAAGCGTTACCAGCCTCCAGAGACCACTGAGATTTTTGCTCTTAAATGGAAAGAGAACATCTTGACCCAGCTTCCTTTACTAATGAAAGTGGTGCATCAAGGAGCATGCATTGTTAATTTCTGTCAATACAACCACAGAATAAAAACGTGTCAAAGCAGCCAGAGGAGTCAGTGTGACATTTTGTACATCCAAAAAAAACAACAACACAAGCCCAGTGCAGTACAGCAGGTTTAGTGATATGTGAAGATGAAAGATTGATTTTATACTTTTTAAAATGTTGTTGCCTTTGAAGTCTGGACCGATTCACCTGGATTCCTGTGTTTTATCTTTATGGCTGTGTGCAGTTGTCAGTGCTGTGTTCAGGAGCAGCCAGCAGAGCGGTGCTGAATGGACAGCTCCTCTAGACAGAAGTCAAATAGTCAATGAGCTGTTTCTTCTCACTGATGCCACCTGCTGGTCAAATCACAGCTAGTGCTACTATGCTATGATATTTGTTATGTTAAAATAATTATAAAGGTGTTCCCCCTTTACCTGAGAGTGAACTGATTTAGGCTCATGTTTCAGTAAAGTGAATAACAGTGAGTTTTCCTGAACACATGAGCAATACACAATTGTTCTTGTTGCTTTGTTTTGAATAATATTCGCCCATACATCATTGGGTGATTCACATCCTGATAGATCATTTGTAAGTCAGCAAAACATTAGTCACGTGATTCCTCAGCTGCTTTTTTAGCATCCCTTGAACCCTAATCTGGCCCAGAGATTTTTCATTTATTTCTAAGAATAGCGTTGGCAGATAATCTGGATTAATCCTTCTACACTGCTTTGTGGGATTGGATGGCATGGCGAGCTTCACTCACTCATTCTGCCTGGTGGGCGTTTCTTACTTTGTAACACAGCGTGGATTACGTTAGTACTGTTTACCCTTCAATACAGAGAAACCACCCCCTGCATAGATTTATCTTTACTATCTGATCAGTGAGGGAAATGGGTGATCATGTGACTGGCTAGCAGTTTGTTTATTGATGAACTGACCATGTTGGATAATCTGAGTGCTCAAGGTCAGAGTGGAGAGAGAGAGGGAGAGGGGGAGAGAGGGCATGCATTAGCACAAGCATATATACTTACATATACATACAATCATGAATAGTAATCTTTTTTTTTAGTGTGTTGTTAAAAATGTAGAAGACTTAGATTTAAAAAAAAGATAAAGCCACAGGAAAGAGATTTTTTTTTGAAGAAGAAAAGTGATACTGGAGAGTGTAAAGAGGCTAGTTCTCATTATTTTATTGCAGGAGCATGAGATGAGGCAGGGATTCATTGACTGGAATCCAGCCTAATTGGGTGAGTAAAGTAGGAACTAAAATTACAGGCCACCACATTTTTGATGTTTCTGAATAGGACGGAGGTGCGAATTCAAGACAGATGGTGAAGTGAAACAGGCTGACATGAACGATTAACAGAGGCAGCAGATAAGCCCGGGACACAGGCAACGTCTCTCAGTACGAATAAGACTAAACAGATGCAAACATGGGACAACAACACCACAACAGACACCGGCTCAGTAGGAGGCCTGAGTGAATATAATATTATACTGAAATCACACGAGAACTGGGCATCGCGCTGAGGACAGAAGAAGAAACACTATGCAGACGGCCAACATTGACAAAAACATAAAAGCAGTGCAGGGAGGGGAAGACAGAATGATGACAGCGATGGTAAAATATGTTCGACAGCACAAAAAGAAAACGAGATGCACTGCCAGGGGATAGATATCATGTTCAATATTAGCTTGACCCAAAAAGGGATAAAGTGAAATACAGATGGCCTTCTGCACGCCTGTCACGTGCACCATGAATAAAAGAACAAAGTACAGCACGTGGTGACATTAAAGCGCTCATTTAAAAAAGCCTTCCACTTCCTCTTTCTGCTGCACCAAGCAGGATGAAAATAGACCAAATTTTTTTTTTGTTTCCCCAACAAACCTTCAACATAATTTCCAAACAAAGCAGAGAGAGAAAGAGGAGAAGAGAGGGAGAGAGAGCTAGTGGAAAAATGGAGTTTGAGATTATCCATAAACCATACTGTAGGTGTAGGCTTCAGGGACAGAAGACAATAGATTATTTACAATAACACTGTTGTTTGTTGCAGGACAAGTACGGCTTTTTTAATTCATAATTGTTCAGCAATACAGGGAGAAAAATGAAATCTGCCGGACTGTTTGTTAAATAAGTATGATGTGTAAAAAATTATTTGGTTCATACTAAATGGTATAAACTAAATTTAAGCTGCAGTACAGATTTAAGTTAAATTAATTACAATTTAAATATGCAGTACTTATCAATATTTGCTATTCATGCAAACAGAAATAGACAGCTGGTTGGACTTTTTCATTTGCATTTTGGCATTTTTTCTTCCGTTTATATTTTTACAGCTATGCTTGTACTGTACTTCCTCTTTGACCAATTAGTTAGTAAAAAACAGACTATTACAAGTGAGTAAACACACCGGTGCACCAGCCTTATCAGTTACCTACCTGCTTATTCATCAACTATGCATGCAGTCAATGCACACAATATTAATGTTTCCTATATGAAGCTGCAGTGTAAACGGTTGTAAAAGCAGATAAAGCACTTTAGCCAGAAAATGTATTCTAACAAAGTGAGTCAAAAGACTTGTGCTTCTGCAATTATCTTTGCTGTTACACTAAAGGTTGACAGGAGTGACTGTGTGGCTTTGAGCTAGAGGGCAACTTTTAAGTCTCTTAATAGAGTGAATTGGCTTTTAAAGGGATAGATAACAGGAGAGAGGTGAAATGTTTATTTGACTTCAGGAAGCATGAAACTGGATTCACTGCATGTGTTTTTATTACTAGTATGTAAATGGAAACTTCACATTTAATATTGATTGATTAATATAAACAAACTTATGTGTACCTCTATAGCTACTACCAAAAAAAGGGGGACAAGAGGTTTTTGTGTATCTCTAGCTCAAACTGGAGTCTGTAGCTATTATACAGCACATCAGTGACTCATCATATCCACGACCCTGAGAGCCTCAAATACACAGCCGCCCTGTTCAGAAACATGATGTCATGACGCAGTGAGCTCAGGTTTCGCTGATCTCTCCGGATCTAGTCCACATCCACTGGTGTACCTTTTAGCTGGTACTGTAACACTGCACTGCTGACACTCTTCCTGTGCTGTCCGGGGATGGTAATGTCAAGAAGTCGTTTTTGGGGGGAAGCTCATTGTTTAGTGGAATGTAAAATTTCCTAACATTACAATTAAAGTGGAGAGATTTTTCTTGTTGTTTGGTATCAATGCCAAAAAGCTTTTCAATATTGTTGCCCCCCCCTTTCTTATATTGTTTCTAATTACATAACTAAACAATGTCAGCTAAGTCGTCATGCAATTATGAAAGAGATCCACATGACCTCATCATCTGTGTACGTGACATACTGTGGTGTGCAGACATGGTCAGATGCACTGACGGGGAGGGTGGTTAGTACACACAGACCTCCACAAGTGAAAGAGTATCCCCCCCACATGTTTGACCTTTATTTAAGCAGGCATTATTAAAAATGACTAAAAACTGCATGAATGATGCTAAATAAATTATGTCCACATTCATCCATCAGAGGTATTTAAGTGGCACTAAATTGTCCACCTGAAGGTTGAATGAGGAAAGCTATTTTTATATAAAAGGACTCTGGCCATACAGCAGTGATGAGATAAGGGACTGGGTGGAGAGATATTGACTGACCCCTCCCAGACAAACCCTCCATCTAGTCACTCAGGGCTGTTGCCACAGAGACGACCCTGCCACCGCTGAAGGCGAGAGCGGTCCAGCCTGCTCCTTCAGGGCCACGTGTGGAAGAGCTGTTTTCAGGCAGACGTGCAGATATAGCCAGGGAAACACAATTCTGAGACACACACATACACTCATTTCAAATATAACATCTTGAGTCTTTACAACGTGATTTTCCAGTTTGTTGGATCAGTTTCAACTTTTTGTTACACTGAAAAGACGCACTACACGTCTCCTTTCCTGTTCTCTACATTGTGTTAGCATTAATAAACAAGTCAAATGTAAAACAACAGCATTAAGTCATATGAGATGGGTTTGGTTTTGCTACTTTGGTTGATGCTCGCACTCTGTTTTACACTCTCACAGCACCTGCAGCCATGACCCTCACTCATGCACACCATGCACTACACACGGACTCATTTCCACACTCCACTGTTAGAGCCGGACACCTCATTTGGTCACTATAACCTTTGTTAAACTTCATCCCTGGTGTGTCTCCCCTTCTGTTGATAACACTGATTTATTTACAGGAAAAATAATAATAATCGTAATAATTTTATAACAATATACACTGAAAATATCAAGGCCTAGATTTGAATTAAAGGTTGAACTGCATCTCAGGAACAGATAATGTGATGTTACCTTAAGGCAGTTCAGCTGATGATGAGCTGTAGCTGTGCATTTGGGTAATAAAACAACAAAATCCTGAATTACCACAAACACAAGCCCTGTTCACAGGTGGTTTTACGATGTGTATTGGATGATCACAGGTGGACAGTGCTAAAGACAAGAGTGAAAGACCTGGGGCTACATCTGTGTACACATAACAAAAATCACTTGATTTGTAAGGAAACTCGACGTTGCAATGATACAACAACCGCAATTAGCATACACGAGTAGCTGTGCTCCACTGCCCATTTTTCATCAGCCAAAGAGGTACACGAGCAAACAAAGATGGCCCAAATTAGCCTAAATAAAGGGGTTAATTGATCTCTTTATTATAAAGATCTTAATGTCTGAGGATTGTTTAAAGTTAAGGGTAAGATATCAATCACTGAGACCAACATGTTTCTCACAGTAATGAAAATGGACACAACAACTTTTCTTGGGAACAATCACTGTGGGTGGTTTTAGTTATTTATTTATTTATTTTTTTAATTGTTGGGTAAAAAACTATATAATGGGTAAAAATACACAAGGCTGAGTACACTAGCAGCTTTCACAACAGGTTATAAAAAAAAACAATCTAATGCTTTTGGGGTCCCTGGATGGTTACAGGGGCCCGAAGCAGCCATTCAGACAGACACACACACACACACACACACACACACACACACACACACACACACACACACACACACAACGTACTCAACACCAAGCATCTACTTGTAAAACAAGCGTCCAAAGTAAATGTTTCTGTGCCCTCAAAGGATCATATGTCATAGAGAAATCCGTAAAACATTTTTAGTTTGTGGTAGAAAATCTTGCCCTTTCTTACTTTTTCATCTCCTGGAAATAGTTTACACCAACAGTACAGAAGTATTTTAAAGACAAACTGAAGTAAAAGGATTTTTTAATGGGACAAATGTAATAAAAATGAACACATAAAAATACTTAACAGATACTGCATTAGGCTGAAGAATAATGACATGCAGTCTGAGAATTATAAAAAAATATCTTCCAGTGCCATCTCATATGGTATTTAATGAAAATACTTTGTGGATGTGTGGGGGAAATGTGCAGTACACACATGTACTCTCCCTTTCCACACATAAATAGACTTCTTGCACTGGCACTTTATTTGGATGTAATTCCTGCTTTGCAAATCAGTCAATATAAAAGTGCTTCCCCTGGACACTGGGCTGCTCTATACACATATTTATTTACTTTTTTTTTTTTTTAAAGTCAACCTGGAAACACTACTCACATTGCTGCTGTATGCACTGGCAGTGGAAAGTGATTAAACTTGATAGTAATTTAAAAGATGTGAATCCAAATTCTCAGTCAGCATCTGAAGCTAATGTGTGGATGGATGAATCAAGTCTCTTCCACATCCCAGACTCCCTGTTTGTGACTCTGTCTACAGCTAAGCGAGGAAACACTGTTGAGGGAAACATCAAACACTAACTGCTCCCACTGACAAGACCACAACTGTGAACGATACCCACTGGGTTTGTCTAAGTCAGACCACTGAAGCCTCATATTTGCATCTGCTGAACGTCAGGGCTCCCGGTGGATCGTGTCTGATCTCTTAATTGGACTCTTGTTACAAAAGGACGTCTTCATGGCCCTTTGACAGACATGTGGACACTTTAGACTGATAATCTCAATGTATTCTTTCAGGCTTTGATTTTTTTCCACATTTCTCAGTATTTTACTCCACCAATTAGATTGATCTTAGTGAGCTGTGATTTTTATCTGACCTGGATGGTGATTGAAAAGCTGTCAATAACCAACGTATACCGCAGGTTTGATATCATCAGATGATTTCCTGCCTTCAAACGCCAGTCTTATGTGTATTTATGGTGACCGTGGAGTGAACCAGCAGGTACGGGTTGGGAGGGTCATGGGGGTCGTAATCCCCTTGGACCTCCTGACTCCTCTCTCTCTTGTCCCACTGAGACTGAAGAGCTGGGTCTTTGTAGAGATGAAGCTGCACTACTTAAAGCCAGCGGCCTTGCAGACTGGCCGAGTGTCTCTGCAGCCTCAGGGGTGAAGACAGGGAGGTGAGCAGACCAAGCATTGCTAATAGATTCATTAGATTTCCATTGAGGTGGCTTTGTAGTCAGTTTATCCCCTCAATGAAAGAGACATTATAGAGTGTTAGAGCACACACAGAGCAGGCACACACACACACACACACACACACACACACACACACACACACATCTCAGAGCGTTTTAAAAAACAACCTAAATCAGTGATCCACAACCACCAGGCCAGGGTCTGGTACCGGTCCATGAGGCATTTGTTACCAGGCCACACGGACAGAATTAATTAATTACCGTATTTTCCGGACTATTGAGCACACCTGTGTATAAGCCGCTATTGAATTTATTCCAACAGTTTCATGTGGTCCACTCTGATGTGACGACGCTAAATGTATCAGCGGCATGGAGCTTGCTAGCTTGTAAAAAGCTAACTAGCTTCGTGCCACCGATACATGAGAAACACCAGTGTTTAAGTTCAAAGCGTCGGAAAAAAGTAGCGACTTATAGTCCGGAAAATACGGTAAATCAAAAGGCTACTTAGTCCAAACTGGTCCTTTTACCTCTGGCTTTGCTCTCCTCGTGGTCTGTGGTGCTGGGTGTACTGGACACCATGGTTGCTGGAGATTCACTCTGCAGTAACTTGGCCACTCTGACTGCCAGTGAGCTCTCACTGCTCCCATCACTCGTTGCTCCCTGATCAGTGTCCTCGGGGATGGGTGAAGGCGAGCTGCTCCGTACAGGACCTTCAGGCGCAGCTTTTTCTTCCTCCTCTTGGACCTCCTCCTCAGGAGCAGAGCTGGGCTGCTGTGTGCTCACAGCTGGTGGAGGCTTGGTGACTGGCGGCTGTGTGTCAGGAGGTGCAGCGCTGCAGCCCTCGGGCTCTGTTCGCCGGGCTGATTTGGAGAGGACAGGGGACGTTCCTGCACCGTTACTAAGACTGCTGTGTGGTGGTGGTGGTGTGTGTGTCACTGTGGCAGCTGAAGTGATAAGAGCTGGTGTGGAGGGATAATCAGGTTGCCATGAAGAAGCCATATTCTCTCGCCCGACAGAGTTTTGCCTCAGTCTGTCTGAGGTGAGCATGGAGTCTGACGAGGACCTGGTCCACAGCATTGAGGTATGGGGTCTGGGGTCTCCGGCTGTAGAGGAGGAGGAGAACAAGGAGTCCTGCAGTCCGTTGGATTTCTTCCTCAGTGAGGGGGAGGTTGAGGACCCTGCAGAAGACCCAGTAGATATCATCGTTTCTGCATGAGAGAGCAGTCTACGGATCTCCAACAAGGCCTTGGAGCTAACAAAAGAGTTTTCAGCGGTTTGATCCACACTTGTTTGCAACGGTGACTCCAAACCACTTTCCCCCTGTTTTGCTTTTACTTCCAACGAGACGTCAGAGTCACACTTGTCTCGCAGCTGGTTGAAATCCTGGTGGCTGGTTAAACTGCTGTCCAGCTGCTGACTGGGCTGCAGTACAGAGGACTGGGAGTCTTCATCAGGCGAGGGGGAGGAAGGTGCCACACTACGTTCAGTCTGGAGAGCTTCTGTGTCTGATGGAGGTGAAGGCCGCCTGACCCGCTCTGGGAGAGACACAGCGGGACCGAGACTGTCCAGGCTGAATGGTATGGACATACTGGAGTCCACTGACAGAATGCTGGACCTGGAAGCGTCTCCTTTATGTGGACTGCCACCTGAAAACACAGTATTTTTAAATTGATGACTTGCAGGTAATAAACACAATTTCATGAGTTAGCAAACGTTGCTCGGTTCAGGACAAATTGTTACAGCCCAGTAAAACCTGTACTGTTACATTTTCTGTTGTGAAGGTGACCTAGGTACCTTCAGATGGTTGAGCGCTCTTGGTTGAGGTCCCAGTCGAACCTCTAAGTGTGCAGAGATCAGTGGGAGAGAATTCAGGCTCCCTGATTGGTCCTCTGGGTACAAATGGTGTTAAGATCGTCGAGGGAGATTGGTCGATGCCCAGGTTATGGAGATACAACTGCAAAACAAACAAATACAGAGCACATTAGATAATCAAGTCCATACATATGTGGGATTTTTCCCCAACTGAATGGTACATGCTAAATATTAACTGTTAAATTTCTGCTGACATATAATCTGCTCTGACAATTACACATAAGTTTCAGATGTAAACTTGTTTTTCTGAGGTATCTTCTAGTATTCATATCCTATGCTGTCTATATGGGATTTTCAATTACCGGAATTCGTTCATCAATGTTGAGCTCCCGAGGCCTGGGACGAGGTGGTGGCGTTGATAGTCTTGAAGCCCAATAGGGGGCGTAATTATCAAGCTCTAGACTGACAATAGAGGACGCTCCAAGTGAAGCTCCCACTTGAATTCCACTGTAACTATCCTGGGAACTTGAAAATGTCAAATCTCGATCGAGTGACACGTCGCTGAACTGACTGAGGCTGATGAAAGGCAAGGGTTGAGCTGTGGCGCTCGGATGAAGAGGAGCATCATCTGGACACTGCCTCTTCTCTTTCTCTGGAGCCATCTCTGTCTGCTGATCTTTGTGGACTGACATTATAACTGTGCTGAGGGAGGAGTGGGACTGTGACCTGCCGATGGGTGAAGCAGAGGGTGCAGCTGCAGAGACGGTGTTGTCCTTGTCACTGGGAGCACTGCCCACTGCCTCCCCTCTTCTTGGTGAGAAGGGGGCAGAGGGAGCCGTGGAGGAGCTCTGTGTGATGTCGGGGTTGGCAGAGTCTGAAACGAGAGGCTGCTGAGCAGTTCTAATATGCTGACTAAGGATTCGATTCAGGCTCTCAGATACTGCATCGTAAGCTTTCTTTTTAGGAGAAATGCCAGAAAATCCCTGCAGAGCCAGGCTATCAAACAGTGAGGTCTTGCCTGAACTCTGATTTGCCCTCCAAGCATCTACTTTTTGCATATAGTTGAGACTTGGGAGAGACTGGACTTTTGCAGAGGCAGCATCCTGTTGGTGCTCAGTTGCTGAGGCTGGTCGATACATCTCATCTCCAGGCTCCGCTGGCTGTGGAGAAATACCTGTGTTGGATTGATACGAGTTTCCTTTATTAGATTCTATGGCTGAAAGTTGTCCTAATTTAGCTTTGGTGCTGGATTTGCGTGGGGCAAGGAAAATCCCTGGAGTGGACTGAGACTGTGGCAGAAAACCCAGATAGGATCCATCGATCCCCGTATGGTTCCCTGAGGACCAGAGGTCATGCTCTCTGTGATTTCGTTCAACACCTGCTGAAAACCCTCCGGTCCACGTCACACCACCCTGATGTGTTCTGATCACACCTGGTTTGCCTTCAGACACCTCTCTAAGAGATGGTGTGAGAGACTGAACAGGTGGTTCAGGGCTTTTTGGCTCTTTGTTTTGGGGTTCAGCTTCATGATTTCTGCGTCTCTCTACTTCAGAAAGCAGTTCTCTGTGTAACAATTCACTGCTCTCATCCGGCTCAGTGCTGCAGGAACCCATGGTGATGTTACACACCTGAGATGACGGTGCTGGTTGGTCAGGGTTTGAAACACTGTCAGGTCGCTGTGTTTGGTGTTGGGGAAAAGAAGCTTCACCTGGAGGACCTTCTCTTTTCACCAGGCTTTGATCAATGACCCCCTTGCAAACTTTAGTGCTTTTGGACTCTTCTGTAAAAGACAGAGTGCTTTTCACTGCCCTCTCAGAAACTGAGGAAAAAGCACTGCTACTGCTGCTCGGTACGCCGACATCTTTCTGTAGGAGCTCCAGAAGACGCTGAGCAGGAACATCCTTACGCAGGAAGAATGTCTCATCTTCAGCCGCCTGTCCTTCTGGCTTGTCTGGATGATTCATCGTTGGGTCCTTGTCTCTGCAAACTGTGTCCTCTCCTAATAACATTCTCTGTCTGTCATCAGCAGTGGCAATCACTTCAAGATGAACTATTTGCTCTTGTTTGTCCACAGGTGATAAACTGTGCTGAGAGGGAGAGTGGCAGCTGCTCCCTCCTTCTTCAGAAAGTAGGGTTGCCTGGGCCAAAGGATGCTGGGACAATGAATCACACTCAGAGACCTGGGTTGTGTGATCTTGGGGTGGAAAGTGAAATCTCTCCGATGCCATGGAAACATCAGGGTATGCCCTTGAAAAAGTAAACAAACAATCATCCACCCAATCTTTGTAAGTTCTGCACCACTCAAATGACATGCTGTAGAAAACTACAGAATAAACTGAAGATTATGTTTTTTTACCTTAAAGGGGCAAATTCTGTGTCACTTTGTTGGAATAAAGAAAATTCTGTGAAGTTGTGTTCTCCTCTAGAGTTTGCGGGCAGCAGAGAAAGGGTTGGAGACAGGTTACTGTCCTGGAACTCTAATGAGAGACAAAATGCTAAAGGTTATCCACAATGAATCAAAGATGGCAAAATCACAGAGCTTAATTTAGCTAAGTTCAAAATATTAGTGCAATTTTCCAATGCATTCCACCACTTATGACATAAAAAATATGAAAATGAAAATAATTGTTTTAGTCGATGTACATACGTAGCTGCAAACCGTGTACACCCAGGGGTTGGCGCTCCCATCCATCGGTTTCCAGTCTGGGCTGCCTCTGGTCCTGGCTGGCACTCCATTGACCTTGGGTTCCCAGTTGATTTATGGATGTTTGTCCAACATCTTCATCTCCCGGCAACTGTGGCGACGTCACCTCCGACTGTAAACAGATTCACCAAAGAAAGTAACCCACTGTTGTCACCTGCTGCTGCAGTTTAACTCTGCTGTTTAACATGAGAAAAATGAAACGTTTCTTTGAGGCTTTAAAACAACTGCAGTGACCAGTTCTGTAGCCTCTGGAATTGGTAGGGGAGACAAATATGATGCACAAACTGGTATCTATGAAGGAAAATGTTTCACACCCTCCAAAAACTGATGGTCACACAGCAGAAACCTACTCAGGACTCTGGTAACAGCAAACCCTATTCAAAGGATCACGATCGTTATCAGGCTTCTGCAGAGCTTGATGATGAGCTGATCATTTGAATCAGGTGTGTTGGAAGACGGAAACATCTAAAACATACAGGATTGTGGCTCTTGAGGACCAGGGTTGCAGAGCTCTGTCCTACAGGGACTGATTCCTGCCAGCAATTTAGGATAACAAGCCTCCTCTGCAGTGAGACAGGGGACAAGTGTGTTTTCACATGTAATAGTGTCCTAGTTTTTTCATCCAATTCCTCACATTCAAAAGACAAACAACTTATTTTCACAGCAGGGAAGGTGCAGGTGTTTTACCAATGGCTGCATTTCATCTTGAGGAGGGCCTATGTGTCCATGTTGTTTTACTATCATACTTTACAGTAGTGGTGCCCAACTCTGATTCTCGAGGGCCCCTACCCTGCATGTTTTAGATGTTTCCCTCTTACAACACACCTGATTCAAATGATCAGGAACATTAGTAGGCTTCTGCAAAGCTTGATGATGAGTTGGTCAACACTTAGTGGATATCAGACATTTAAGAGTGAAATAATGTGCCGTCAGTATTTCAGAACTTTATATTATGCGAAGGGCGTAGAAAAACATAATTTTCTAAAACGGAATCCTTCTTAAATATACGAACATATGTCTTTTTTCATGGATCCTGTTATTTTGCATTTTCATCTGAGGACTTAATTGCAATTCAAAGTGCATGAGCATGATGCCTCTCTCCACCCACGGCTCATGAAATGACTGTATCCCCCGGGATACAGACACCATTTGAGGGTTAAAGTACTTCAACAATGACAACAACAAGCTAACGCTAGCTAGAAGCAACAGGTTAATGTTAGCTTTGTTAAACACGACTCTGTGTTACGTGCTGAAAACATTAACTTGCAATGTCAATCATGCGTGCTAACCAACATTATTAACAACTGCAACACAACAGATTGTTCCACATCAGAACTGTTAGCTAGCTAACAACTTATGGAAAAGCAGTTAGCACTTAGCTAGTTAGCTACTAATGGATGACGCTAGGCAAACTTTCGAGAACAGATTGTTTAGAATTACGCCAAAGCGTCTCGCGGGGACGACACCTAAAAGATAATTTACTGCCAGGAATTAAGTTAAAGTCACTTAAATTACCATCAGAGGCTCCATCTCTGTTGTTGTTGGTGACAGTCCGCCACAGTGAGCGCGCCTCCACCTGGTATCCAAGGACCGTTACTAGGAAATGCAACGGAAAAAAAAGTCTCGCCTGAAATCTCGTGAGAGGAAATTGAAACAGAAGAATCCTGAGCAGCAAAGTACAAAGTTTATCACAAACAACGACCAACAACAGTTATAAAGCTATAAATAAAAAGTTATACAGATATTTAATTCCTATTGAAGAGGTTGTGTGGGTTTTGAACTAAATTGTAGAGGACGAGGAAACGGCTGTAGTAACAAACTTTATCCAGAAGATGGCAGTAGTGCCGCACTTGAGGGAAGCAGCGGCAATTAAACATCGAAGAAGAAGCAGCAGACGCAGCAGCAGAAGAAGAACAACAAACAGGAAGCAGAACACACTCCACAGTCCAAGCTGCAAAACGCGGAAAAAAGAAAATATTCATCGGTGTATTGTTGTTTAGCAGTTTAAAAGTCACACATACACACAAGTACTGGACGCCATTGTACAGAATTATTCTGACGTCATGCCGAAGAAGAAGGACACTGTTGGAGGTAAGAATACGACAGTGATTATAATTGTCTCTGAGTTTCATTTACTGAGAACTTGACCTGTTTCCACCAACACACAGTTTCGTTAGTTTACTACCTAGCTGGGAAACCCAGTCCAATAAAACCACAATATCTGACTTTATCGTGGCGTTTAACATTATACATTAGTCGTATGTTAGTTAAACGTGTAATTGAATGCTGACGTCATTCTTATTAACCTGATAGGTGAACCACCGATGAGCAGAATCCGGGAAAACTCGCGACTCATGCGCACACACGTGAGTATGATCCATGTCGATAAAAGTCATATTGTTTTATAGTTGCTGTGGCCTAACAGGATAATCTGGTTTCAGGTGTGTTGTTAGGGATAGGCCAAACATTTATACATCTGTTATTAATTAATTAATTATGCAAAAAAAAGATGGAAACCCGGAAGACAGGGAGAGAGAGAGAGAATAGACAAACATTGGACACTGAGCCAGGACAGTGGACGGATTGGTCAGTCAGGGACTCCAGACTTAGCACCACATAGCTCCATGGATCAGAGACATGCAGCTCCAGCTACCTAAAGAGACAGACTACAGAAAGAGGCAATGTATTTAGGTTGCTTGTTTTAATTTGTCCAACAGTCCAAAAAAATTCAATAAAAGCTGGACCCACACAAACAGTTATAGACTAATTTCCCAATGGATGGCTTCACCTTTTAATTTTTTTCTGCACTAATCACTATATGACAAAAATCTAAATCCAAGAAATGTGTAGTTTCAACTGTTTGATTTGTCACCTATTGACACGAAAGTCCTCTTACTAGCATTTTCTAAACATTCACATCCTTCTTTTGTTAACAGAGATAGTATTGATAGTGATAGTGGAATTAAACCACAGGACACTCACATTTGAGGAACAGGAAGTTTTGCTGAACAAATATGTGCACCACTGTTTAAACTCTAATTTGTCCGTTCCTTTCAGGAAGCGATGGTTGATTATATAAGTGGACGCAATTTTGGGAATCCCTTGCTGGAGGCCCTGGCGCCTAGTTTTTTTGGTACAGTATTTTGTTTTTTCTGAAAATAATTTAAAATACAGTACAACACAACAGACTAATATAGTAATTTAGTATCTTCTTAATCAGCTGCAGAATCTTCTCATGGTTTTGTTACGTGAAGAATGAGTTTATTTTAATGATCTTTGACAGTATGAGGCTTTCATCATCAAGTAACCTAACAGTTAAACATTTTACAGATTTGTTTATTTTAAGTTTTCTATTATTTTTGAAAAACAAAAAAAAGAATTTAAATGTCTAACAAATAATAATGTGATAGTCCTGTAACTGTGAATAGCAATAAAATATCAGTTTATTTAAAATTGTTTTTTCACATGAAAAGTCTTAAAATACACAAATTTCACAAATATTTTCCTCCATATTGGTCCTCCATGTACATTTATTAACGGATCTGGGACAGACATATACCGCATACAGTGTACAAGTCTGACAAAGTTGGGGCCGATTATACTCTACGCTCTGCATATCTGAAATACTCAAAGTGTCTCCTTTCTCCCATAGACATGCGCAACAGGAAGTCTCATTTTTACCTAAGTCAGCAAACTATTTTTGACCCCATATCATACAGAGAAACTAGCTGGAGTGACTAACTCCTCCTCCAAAGTGCTCATACAAATCATACACAGAATTAAACTCATGAAGAACTCAGTATAACAGAAAAATCACATCATCAGCTGCCTGAAAATTAGATATTTATAAGTGTAGGTAGAGCAGAGATTAACAAGATTTCCCATTATTATAATAATATGAACACAGTCTGTTTGGGCTTCCAATGACCTTTTTAAGAAAAAAAAAAAAGAGGACTTACATAAATGAATGTTATGTCTTCTCTCTTACACAGGTTTACATTTTTTAAATCATCTTGAGGATGACCTCATATTTTCAGATGAGGATGATGATGACGACGACGATGACGATGATGATCATATTTATCCACACAATCCTGCTAACCAGTCTATAAAACCACATCCGCAATTAAAACAACTCACTGATGAGGTGTTGTATTTTTTGTTTTTTTTCCTCATTCATGTACTTAATAAAAAGCAACATTAATTAACAGTATATTTATCCTCAAAGTGGAAATTGTACATCTAGTGCTTTCTGATTGGTGATTCCCACATTTGATTTTTCAGGAGGCTGATAGAATTGCACAGGAATTGATAGAAGAGGAACGACGTAAAGGGAAAACTCAGAAGAATAAGCGTAAAAAAATGGTCAGCATCTACATCACCATTAAGATTTAGTGTCGTGCTGAAGTTTTGTTTGACACGTTTCTTCTTTTTGTTCCAGCGTAAAAAAGAAAAGAAACGATTAGAAAAAGAGAATGCAGTTAAAGACATTATACCTGTGAGTCTGGGAATCAGGATTACATGCTACAGCTCTACGGCCTGTTTTAAAAGACATACTGATGACTTTTTGTCCTTTCAGGGGGAGGAGCCGGCCAAGTCAGAGTCCTCAGAAAATCAAGAAGAAATCCCTATAAATATAAATAATTCAGGAGCAAATGAATCTTCTTCATGTGGTAAATCTCAAAATGACACTGAAGCAGCTGGATGTGATGAGCACAGTGATAATACCGAGGAAAAAAATCCAGTGAAGATGAATAAAATGGAGGATGAGGAGCAAAAGGTGTGTGAAGGTTCTACAGATTCTATTTGTTACATTGTGGAACTAAATTATTTTGTTACCTTATGATTCACTTTAACAAACTGATCTGTTTTACACCAAAACTCCTGCCCTGTGAGGTCGTACACATACATAACGCTGTCAGTTTTTACTTGGTGGATGATTATCCCAAAACCAAACCTCTTGTCTTGTCCTCCTCAGGATTTGGATCTAAATAATTCATGTTCTTCTTCTGCTAAATCGGCGCCGGAGGAGACGTGTAACCAGAAGCCTACAAAAGAAAGAAAACAAGAGAAAAGTAAATTACCCCAAGTTGAGCAGCCTGAAGAGGAAAAGACAGAAGCTGCGAAGAAACCCAAAGATCAAAAGAGGAAGGAGGAGAAACAAGAGACCAGTGAAGAGGTGAGACTGGAAAACTGTTTTAAACATGAAGCGAATGTGAGGCCAATGTGCAGGTGCAAAGAAGTGTAATACCACTGTTGACCACTAGATGCTGGTCATCTTGAAATGTAAAGCTGTTTGTTTTCTGGTATTATATCAATATCATGTAAAAAGGTCCAATTATCATCACAATAACCCTGGTTTTCCAACAGAAGTCTGACTTTTAATCATACTTGTAGCTCTAGTTTGATCTCACAGGGTCAGATAGTGACTGCTTAGAGGTTAAAATCATCACAGCTTGGTGGTTTTTTCTCACTTAAATGCTAATTTTGACAGAAACCAGTGGATCCCACAGCAGAGGAGTGCACAAGAAGAAGCCTCGAGCTCGCTGGTAAGAAAAACTTCATTAACATTTTTAACTGAGAGTCCTAAAATAAGCACTACTACAATCCTTTCTCATTTTTTCCAGGTATGGGAAATCGTTTGGCTGCCTCTGGACAGTTTGAGACGGCGGTTAGATGCTTTACTGATGCCATTAAATACAACCCAAAGGAATTTAAGTAAGAACATGGACTTAAATCAACTTTGGCTTTTATTAAAACACCCAGCAGAGTTGCTATTAATGGGTGTAAAGTGGTGTTTACTCTGTGTTTCAGGCTGTTTGGAAACCGGTCCCTGTGTTATGAGAGGATACAGCATTATGAAAACGCTCTGAGGGACGCTGACGTCGCGCTCTCCATGGAGCCAAACTGGATAAAAGGTTTATTTCGTAAAGGAAAAGCTCTCTGTGGGCTGAAGGTGAATCACTGCTCACTTCTTATACTCTGCTGTGACTGCTTCCTGCTGCCAGACGCTCAACATACTTTGAATGTTTGCAATGATCTTCCTAAAATTTAGAAAATTAAAAAAAAATGCAACAAATCTGAAACTGTGCAGTGTCAAAATGAATGAGGCCTGCAATAACTTCACCTTTTTATGAAGATCATGATGTTCAGCAGGTTTCCCATGTGTCCTGGAAAACCTGGATATTTTTCAGACCTTTTTTCCAGTCCTGGAAAACTTCTAGAAATTGAAAGAAACAAGTTATCTTTGTCTTTTGGGAAGTGCAAACTGAGATCTCTGCAACAGCATTTGTCTTTTTCCATGTGTACCACATCAGACCAGGTCTAAATAAAAACAACTAGTTTACATTAACTAGTCAGACCTCAACTAGATGAACAGAGAGACAGTTTAAATATAATTTTCATATATTTTTTTTTACAACTTTTATTCTCTTGATGAGCAGGAGCTTTGTTCAGTTCTTGTTGAAACTGTGTTTTGTTTCAACAGGACCACAACAGATCCTTTAACATTTGAACAAAATTGATAATTACAACTTAAAACTCGGAGCACAAAGCTCTGTCATGGTGTAATCCAGCTGTACTGATGCTAAGTACTGAACACTGCTGCCCTCTGGTGGTGAAATAGCAACACCGTCTTGTCATAGCATTCACCAGTTTACAACAGATAAAGATTTTTTTTTAATTTTGGGATCTTGTATGACAGGATCCCATCTTCTGATCTTGCCCAAAATAATAATTCGTTCATTTTGTAATACAAAAAAAAATCTTCAAGATCAACTCCGTAGTTTTTCCGTAATGTTGCTAACAGACAATAGAAAAGTCTTAGTTTTACAAAACTATCATCTCCAGGAGCTCTCACTTTGGTAGTGTAACAATAGACAAAGAATAAAATATGATGTATAATAAAAAGCCATTTTTAAAAGAATATTATAGTAGTGTTAAAAATCAAGTGTCCTTGGCAGAGGTATAAAGTACAATTTATTGCAGGACATTATTTTTAACACTGTGCCCCTAATAAACTTGAAACTTGGTGTTAATTCCCAACTTTTCTCAGGTTTATTAGTTGGTTATAAGTTTTTAAATCCTTAACTTTTTTCTGCAGAGATACTACGAAGCCTCGCTCATCTACAAGGACGTGCTGAAGCTGGAAAGTACGAGCACTGAAGCCGCCAAGGAGCTGAAACGGGCGCAGACTTTACACCTAATGGTACGAGAAGCTCATGTAGTCAATGTTTGTTGTTTGTATTGTGTTGGTTCAGGAGGTCATGTGAACTCTGTGATTTCAGGAAATGGGTTTCTCCTGGGCTCAGAGCTCTGAGGCCTTGAAGACTCACGCCACGTTAGAAGAAGCTGTGGAGGCTCTGTTTGCCGGGGACAGTAGCTCCAATTTTAGAGGTAAAAAAAAAAGAAAAAGTGTCTTACATTTAGAAAAATGACAGCGTACGTTCTGCTGTGATTTTTACTGGTGGTTCACTTTGGTCAGAATCTGCCGGTGCTGCCAGGAACAATGGCTATCACCCAGTGGTGCAGGAAGAAGAGGAGAGTGATGGAGAGTGGGTCGTCCAACAAACAAGCCGACCTCGAACGCAGCCTCTCAAGGAGTCTGATGCCTCTGGACAAAGTGGATCTAAGTTTACGTCTACGCCTTTCTCCAGGACTTCTGGGAAACCGTGAGCTCTCATTCATGTGCAGCTATACAGGCCTTGGAGTTATTCAGAGTAATGATGTCATGAAATTTAAACTAATCTGATCAGACTGATTTTAATGGTGAAGAGAGGCAGAATAATACTTGTTTTTGGGGAGAATTTTAAATGTTTGTCTCTGGTCTTTTGTTTTAAAGTGAAATTTTTCCTGTTTGGGTTGGATCCTTGGGTCCTGCTATGACGTATGTGAAACTCCACGAGCTCTTCAGCAGGTAAAGTGTCACAGTTTTGTCTGAACATGATCTCATTTGCATCTACCGTATTTTCCGGACTATAAGCCGCTGCTTTTTTCCAACGCGTTGAACTTAAACACCTGTGTTTCTCATGTATCGGCGGCACGAAGCTTGTTAGCTTTTTACAAGCTAGCAAGCTCCGTGCCACCGATACATTTAGCGTCGTCACATCAGACCCGGTCAGAGTGGACCACATGAAACTGTTGGAATAAATTCAATAGCGGCTTATAGACAGGTGCACTCAATAGTCTGGAAAATACGGTACTTGTTTTACTGTAGATGTACAAAGTCTCAGCAAAAATACAATCAAACAAAAACAACAATCATGTTCACGGCATCACCTGAATAAAACAACAGAATTAAAGTAAAGTCAAACTCATTTGCCATTAATTAAAATTGATTTAGCAGTAGTTACTCTCATTAACCTGGTTTCCATCCAAATGTACCAAAAATATGACAAAATTTAAAAAGACCATAAATGTTCATTTTTGTGAGTTCACACTTTTGTGCCCTGCTGCTCTGACTTTGTGGGATGAGTTTAGTTCTCTCTTGTCTTCACTGGGTATTGAACCTGTGTCCTCCCTCCTCCCTCTCAGAGCTGGGACAGTCTACAGCATCAAGATGCTGCTGGAGCAACAATGTGCCTTCGTGAACTACACCAAGAAAGAGGATTGTGAGAGAGCCATCCAGTGTATCAATGTATGTACCGGTTTGTTTTGGAGCATTATTTTACTATATGTTTAAAGCCTTGAACTGATGAGGTAACAGAAGATTTAACCTGTGTCCTGCCTCATGTTGTGATGTTTTCCTCGTGTAAAGCTTGATTTTGGCAGTGATCTTGAGATGTGACAGTGATTTATATTTACAACAATTTGTACAATACCGTGCAGTGAACTTGGACTTGTATGCACAGCTTGGGAGGTTTCACAGTTTTCTAAATTGAGTTTTTTTCTCTGCAAAGTTAGTTATGGTTTTTCTAGTATTATTTTCCCATCATACAAATCCACTCAGACACAAATTCAGAGGATGGTTTCTCTGCAGAGCCCTGTTTTAATTCTCCGGGCTGTGTGGCCAAATAATAATCTCTCAGAAAACAAACCACAAATTCAGTTAAAGTGCATTTTCAGCACAGTGATATTACAGCAAGGAAATGTGGTCAGAAGATGTATTTGATCTAAGTGATTAGAAAGTTATTCAGCACTTTTTCTCTTGTTTTTCCCAGCTGTGTAAAATATCACTGTGCTAATAAAGATAGATCCATAAAACACATTTACGGGAATAGAAAAGCAACATATTAATAATTATTTATGAAAGAAAGAAAATAGAAACTAATGGGCAGATTAATCTATTGGGGAATTATCTGTAAGATTGTGGGTGTAGGTGGTAAAAGATACTTGTTTGACTTGTTCAGCTGTATGTTGTGTTTCCTCTTCAGGGGATGGTGGTAGAGGGGGCTCCACTGTCGGTGCGATATCCCTTTAAGATCCACAGTGGACTCGGTGTGTCCAAATCGGCCGCCACTGACCCGGGGACACGTCCTGTGTAAGAAGTGCACTGCTACACTGTAGATTTCACTTTACTTTTATGAATTAAAATCATAGAACTGAGGAGATTTGTTGCCGTATTTTATAATTTTACAACTTTAAATCTGAGTGGACGTGGGGAACATGTATGTGGAATATTTTATTAATGGTTAACGTTGCACTCATAGGATTGTTGAGTGTAATTATGTTTTGGTTGTTATGTGTTTACTTGTATTGTACATATGTTTTGGTGGTAAACATTCCCAGAGTTTTGATTTTAAGTGACACGGTGTTTTGTTGTTGCAGCCCACACAAGAAGGAGTGCTTCTTCTGGAGGACGACGGGCTGCACGAGGTCCGACTGCACCTTCAGACACGTCCCGGAGCACAAGAACATCGACAGGGACAAGTTCACCAGTCGGCTGGGATATATGTCGCACGCAGGGAATCAAAAATGATCAATACATAAGAAGCATGCAGTGTGTCCTCTGACAGTCGACACAGTGGGGGTCACAACCTCTTTAAGTTTTGGGCTTAAATGTGAAGATTTGCCAACAAAAAAGTGCAGGAAATTAGTGTCGGCCATCACTGTTGACACACCAGACTCCATTATGCTACTGTAATAATAGTAATAATCTTTGTGCCTTTTTATAGCTGCATTTAAAATGTGCCTGAGGCTTTGTGCATCCCATGGCAGTTGGAGATTATTTGTGATTTCATCTGTTCAAAGATCAGATTGAAAAAAACTTGATTTTTAATTTCTTTGCTTTTAAATTGATTTGACAGATTTTCCTGTTGATTTTCAGACACCACTAGGTGGCAGCGTTATATTGATTGATCCCTCAGTTTTAGGGCTGCAAACTATTTGCTTTTATTTTTTTAAAGGCTGCGGTTCATGAGCAGTTATTCTACCGGCACCTTTATTGTGCCATGTTTAATTTTGATGCCAGGTTTTGGAATCATCGCTGTGGCTTTGGACCTGTTTGCTGTTTGATGTGTGGAGTAATTAATGGTTCAGTTCATTAAAGATTTTCTAAGGCCCTTTGTGTGTGAATCTGTTTTAACTGTAGTGATGTTTGGATGCACACTGTCATGACGACGTTAAGCCTCGACTCAGCGTGTTGTGAATATATAAACCTCGGTGTAGGTCAAACCGAACAGAAAGGCCTGATAATGACTCAGTGCAAACTCAGGATAAGCTACTATAGCCTGATTTAGTAGCACCATTATTCAAGCCTCAGCATGTCACTTGGTGTAATCTAGGATGTCACGATGAGGTAAGAGGATGAGGATTAGAGCCTGAGTTTTTCACCACATTAATGTCCACCATGTATCCTGTTGCACTTTTCTTGAGTGGGAAGCCCTCCACACTCGAAAAGTAACCAGTGTCCTTGAGATGTTATCCACGGCACAGTTCTTTTAAGCCTAAAAGGCCTCGCTTGAATCTCCCCGGCTGCGTCTCCTCGCCGATAATGTGGGTGGGATTTGTGCAGATCCCTCTTTGCTAAGGGCCCAGCATGTTTGTTATTTGACTCAAGCAGTCCAAGGTCACTTTTGTGACTCCGACTTATGCAATGTTTGGGGTGTGAATTACAAAACCTTCCCAAAGAGCTGAATAATTACCTAAAAACGAGGTTGGAGCAGTGAGAGCGAGTCGGGGCATTTAGCTGTGAAAAGTGCTTAGTCTCGACCTTCCAGGCGGAGCAGCTGTACTCGGGGGCATTAATTGGCTGATGGTGGCATACCTCACAAAGCCCTTTTGATCTGGGTGAGATTTGAGAGCATGAAAGGAGTGTAATACTAATAACATGAACTCTGGGTGAACCCATAGGCAGCACTTTGACATGTGGTTGATACATTAACAACTTGCAAAATGGGTCTATATTTAATCTTTTTCATCTGCTTGACTCTAATGCAGATAAAGACTGATAAGAGGTGAGGGTTCACAAACCGGCCGGAACCAACGTCCCGCCGCTCGGGATCCGGACAAAGCCGATCCCTGACTGAACTAAAGCAAACACCGGGAAGATTAAGTGCATCTTGTTAAAAGATTGCAGAGTTTGAAGAGGCTTTAACAGATTTCTCTCTCCCTCCCAACAAGAGGAAACAAAAAAACATAGACGTGACATGTCGCTCTCCCACTCTTTGCTTTTTGATATATGGCTATGCAGCAAAAATCTTCCTCACTCCCCCTCAAGGGAAGTTTTCAGATGCAGTAATTGAATGCATTGCTTTTAGCGCAGGGATACATAATCTAATTTTTATTCTAATTCTGTGGTTTCTCTGCGCTGCTAAATAAACTATTGATGTGACATGAGGGAGTAGCTGACTCATGCTGTATGTCAACAGACTGATTTGCTTCTCGGGGAAGCAGAAACAAATGCTCGGCTGCAGCTCGGCGTACAGGCCTCTGCTCGAACTTCATAACCTCCCCAGCAGGGCGGCTGCTGTTTGCTTGTCCTCTTTAAAGGAATGAGAGTGCAAACACTTCACTGTGTGGATTTTGGAGAAACACACCAAAGCCAAAATCCATTTTTTTCATGCATTATTTACAGCGACTTCTTGCAGTTAGCTCGGTCAGCCTCTCGCTGTGAGTGATGTACAGGAGAAGTTATATTTGTCTGAGCTGCTGTCACTGGTTTACGGGGGCGATACCAACGCCTGTGTAATAAATCTGATGACAGTAGTGGGGTTGATATGAAAACCCAGCCGAGATATATCAGTTTTATTGGCCCTTCACAGATACATAGGTGCAGGTGCTTATGTTTTCTGGTTTTCTGATATGTAAACTTTTCTGAGACCATATGATGCAGAAAATAACACCTGGGCTGGTTTAGAGTCAAACAAATACATGTACAAAATGTAGTTTTAAAAGTACACTACTTCACATTTTACTCCACTCAACAGCTGTAGTTACTTTTCAGATCAATATTATGGTAAATGTGCAGTTAGGTGAGGGACTACTTCTCTAAAGAAATATAAAACCCAGGGTCAAAATACAGTTTAGAAGAGAGATCAGGATAAAAAAAGATTTTTAAAAAAATCTGAATTCCTCCATCATGGATGATTTCATGGAGGATGCAAATTTTGAATGTGCCCATATGATGTCAGAGCGTTTCAACCATGGACTCTATAAAAAGTTCAATACTCCCGACGGCCACTAGATGCTGGCTCCAAAAAACTCTGGCTCCCACTGACATTAATTCAAAAATCTGCATTTTCAATCATGCAAATGTAAAAACAACCAACATGA
>OOFC01048477.1:14109-39438 GCA_900323345.1 Pseudochromis fuscus
AGCTCACAGGGAAGCCGACATGAACAACTCCCAAATGTCATCTTGCTGCATTGTCATCATCAGGCAATAAGACGTCTTTCTGGGAAGCGAGTTTATTACAAGAAATATGTATACATTTAGTTAGTTAGTTAGTGAGTTTATTCAGAATATGCAAATAACACCAAAAGTATAAGCTTCCTGACTGCATCCAAACAAATTCAATGCAATACAGAAGCGAGTAATGAGGAAGCAAAATAATAGTAAAAAACAGAAAACAGAAGAAAAAAAAGTGTATAAAAAATAAAGTATATAAGAAAATACATGACATAACCAAAAGGAGTGAGAAGAATCAGCTTATTTGCTCTCACCCCTATGTCAAAATAATATATGTCCATATATGTACACATAGTTGTACATATACACATATACCTACATTCATACATATATACACACATACACCAACATGCAGCATATATACACATATACACATATGCACCCATACATACACACACACACACACACACACACACACACACAGGCACACACACACACACTCACACACACCTCCTCTTCACCCCAGAGGACCCCCTGTATATAAAGCTGTTTCCCCTCTGGTTGTTGCTCCTGTTCTCGTCACCATCAGTCAACATCTCTGTTCAGGTACGTGGTGCTTTCAGTTTCTTCCAAACTGCTTCTGTTCCTGTACAGTCCTGTGATATTTAAATTACATGAGCATCCACGAGCTGTAGCTTCTGACTTTGTGAGATATTTCCACTCAAACAAAGAGTATATCTACAAATTCATGCGAGCTCGTACACTACTGAGTTTGATCAATCGTGTATTGTTTAAGAAAAAGTGCACGTGTAACAAGACATTAACACAGGAAAAAGCTTGGCTCACTTAAAGGCGACTTTAATCATTATTTTTTTAACAATGGGTGAAATTACTGTGACTAATGTGAAGTGGATTACCCACAGTTATTGGTATGTATTTAGCTTTTTAAGACTCTTTTGTCTGATTGTTTTGATTCACTGGCAGAAATGTGTTGCTGCTACTAATGTGTTACTAAGTTCATTGTATTAAGGTAATAATGTGGAAGTGCCCACAAATGATACAAAATAATAATGAATAAATAAATAATTCATGTTATTAGTCAAACATGTCACAGATTAAATATTCAATATGTTTTTTCTACATTCTCATGGAAGCTTTATCATATTGAGTGAAATACATACATCCATGACAGCTTGTGTGCAATTAGAAATTTTAAGCCTGTAGTATTTGGCATCTTTGGAAACTCTGGGCCTTTCCTGATCCAAACATAGCAGCACAACAATTATAATATATTATTGAAGACTGAACCCAGCAGAGGGTCAGTGTGTGCTGATAAAGGTGTAATATAGCTCTGAAATTAAACATGATCCATCATGACAAGTTATTCTTGGTGCCCTTGGGCTCTCTCTCCTGCTCACTCGTTCGGTTTAGCAACAGTGAAGCGATGCGATGAATTCCTCTCCCAATCCTTCATCTGCCTTTTGTCCGAGCCCCTGTTTATTCAGATCCACATGCTCATACTTTGAGATCTTGTCTAAAAACTAACTATGGAGGGATCTGAGCGAGTGGGGCGGTCTCGATGTTTGATCTGCCACGTTAATGCACTCAAAGACGAGCAGTCTGGGAGGGCTTTCAGTTGTTTGCAAAAGAAATTAGGCGTTTTGAAAATGAGTCTGTCCCCGCAGTGTCCAACCAGAAACCCATTTGTCAGTTTCTGTTTTACTGCAGCACGGCTTCAACTTCACCTACTGTAAAATGTCAAACACTCAGTGAAATACAGTCCGTCTATAAACTTGTGAAGTAATGATTAGGAATGCTAAAATATTTATGGAGCTCCACACACATTTAGATATGCTTTCAGTTCAATGAGACGGCAGCCAGATCAAATGATAATAGAGGACTTGGCTGGTGTTAATAGCAGCCAGCCGACCAGCTTAATCTCTCCATCCCACATTCTCTCTTAATTTAAATTAAATAAGAAGGATTGGACAGCTGGTACCTCACTCTTGTTCTCAGTAACAGGACGCGTCTCTGGTCCACAGCCTTTGTCCTCTGTCCTCGTCTATTCCTAGATCATTAGCTACAAATGGCCTTTCACCTAATCTTATTGTTTCAGCAGAAGCACCAACTTACATTGAATGTTACCGTTTTGTTTTTGGATGGAAAGAAACCAAAGTGTATTTTTTTTGGCTGAACATTCACAGGCGAAAATGACCATATTATTAAATTAGAGGGAATAGTATTAGAATTAAATGAAATTATTTCCATGCCAAGAAAAGTTCTGCTTTCATGTTTGAAGGGATTTTTTTTTTTAAAGGAAAGAAATTATAGATCAATATCTATCACTTTATTTCTTATGGATTAAGCACTTAGTATTGGACAAAACATTGTTACAAGACATAATCATGAATGTATGGCTCTCTCCTCAGTGTCACCATGTCCTATTTAGAAGAGCACGGGTGAGTCCATCCAGTCCACCCAAGTCATTTCCATAATTTTTTTACACTTATAACCCATGGATCTTTGTTTTATCATTTGCCTAATGTATTCTTTTAACTCCCTTTCCATTTAGAGGGCATCAGGAGGGTAAGGACATTCAATTATTACTTTAATAAATCTAAAACTTACATATTTTCCCTGAGCTCAATCACATCATCGTGTCTTTCTTTCTCCAGAGGAAGATGAGGAGCAGGGAGAGGGAGGTGAGACTGTGATGCTGCATAGTGATTATATTCATAAGACCTGGGAAATAACCCACATACAGCCAGAGGTGACCATATCTGGATGTTAGGGGAGGAGGGAGGAGACGGGAGAGGCCTTCAACCTGAGGACACTGCTCAGTGTGTATGAGACCTAAGTTGTGGGCGGGCTCATTGGAGACCAGACCTGTCAATCAAACTAACCAGACCCCTAAATATTCCTCCTTTTGAAGACTAATATCTAGTTAATGATACATTTATTTTCACATAGACCAGATCACTGATAGGTATAGTTTACTGTAGCTAATGATGTCAGATTGACTTTTTATTTCACAATTTAAAACCATTTTTGAATTGAAGTCAATTGGAGCCAGCATCTAGTGGCCATTAGACGTATTTCACATTTTTACACTTCCACATTGGCCTCATTTTTGCTTCTATATACAGTCTATGCTTATATCTATGTGGGACATCTATCATGAGTGTGATGGTACAACACAAGAGGGAACTGTTGACTTTAAATTGCCCTCATACACATTGAGATAATAAACACTGCAGTTCTCCTTTAAAAGGCCACCAAACACATTGTGAGTGTCAGCACTGGTCGTAAACTGTGTGTTTTTTTCTCATCTATTAAACTTTTGAACTTTGAACTGTTTTTAAATTTGTGGTTTATAAATAAATACTGATGAACTTTTTCTCTGCTGTTGTGACTGCCATGCTGAAGAAGAACGACCCAAATACAAGTAAGAATATACAGTATCAGTCAAAAAAAGAAATAATATTCTATATAACTGAATACTAATATGTCCTCATCTTCTTTTGCAGGCCGCTGGTCACACAACTCGCTCCTCCTAAAATCCCAGAGGGGGAGAGGGTCGACTTTGATGTATGTTCCTTCAGGTTTAAAGGCATAAACGACATGGTTACACCAAAACCAGCCATAAAAAGTCTTAATCTGTGTCCCCACTGGTCCCCGTTAGGACATCCACAGGAAGAGGATGGAAAAAGATCTCCTGGAGCTGCAGACTCTGATTGATGTCCACTTTGAGCAGAGGAAGAAAGAGGAAGAGGAGCTGATTGGACTCAAAGATAGGATTGTAATGGCTTTCCCATTCTGGTTCTGTGATAGAGGGATTTGTCAGGCTACAGTGACCATTCAGAGTAACAGTGATTACAGAGGCATGTGTGACGTGGGTTTTCTGTTTCAGGAGAGCAGGCGGGCAGAAAGAGCCGAGCAGCAGCGCGTGAGGGCTGAAAAAGAGCGCGACAGACAGACGCGGATTGCTGTAAGTAATGATTTCATAACATACGTTGTTTACTCCATGCATGTAGCAATCAGATCACAGTATTTTTGATCATTTATGAGAAGAAAACTCCAGTGATCAGCTCAAAATAACTTCTTCAGGAGGAAAGACAGAGGAAGGAGGATGAAGAGGCAAAGAAGCGAGCAGACGATGAGGCCAAGAAGAAGAAGGTGCTCTCCAACATGGGTGCTCACTTTGGAGGCTTCCTAGCAAAGGTCAGAATAACATGGATCTGTATGCAGGTGCTTTAAGGTAAAATACTTTGTGCTTTGGGAAGCTGCACACACAGAAATCATTTTAAATGTTGGTTGTGTACATCCTTTATCTTAAATTTAGGTGATTTATTCTCTTTTCACCCTATGCTAAATTGGGGAATGGTTTGTTTGAGTTTAGCCTAAACCAATTGTTTAAATTATTACCGTATTTTCCAGGCTATTGAGCGCACCTGTCTATAAGCCGCTATTGAATTTATTCAAACAGTTTCATGTGGTCCACTCTGACCGGGTCTGATGTGACGAGGCTAAACGTATCGGCGGCACGGAGCTTGCTAGCTTGTAAAAAGCTAACGAGCTTCGTGCCGCCGATAGATGAGCCACACCGGTGTTAAAGCAGCAGGGTTCAAAGCGTCAGAAAAAAATAGCGGCTTATAGTCCGGAAAATACGGTAGTTATGAGCAGGAAAAGTCATAGTCAACATTTCCATTTCAGTGTTGTTTCCCCATCCATCCAAACATGCACCTCATGGCTTTTAATTTAAACTGAAATATGATTGCCTTTCAGTTTAGAGAGGTTTAGGAGTATGATTCAGATTTGTGTCATCATTTTCCTCTCTGGCTGTGTTTTGGTTCATTTTGTGAAAAGAAAAAAGAAAAAGAGGAAAAAATGAAACACCCAAATACTGTTTTCCTTTTCCATTACCTTGTCATTTAAAGCGCCAACATCGTTTCAAATGCTAATTGTATAAAACCGAAGTAGTGATTCTGCACAAACTGCCTTATGCAACAATCTAAGTGTGTTTGTTTCCTGCAGGCAGAGCAGAGACGAGGCAAAAAGCAAACTGCAAGGGAAATTAAGAAGAAGACTCTGGCGGAGAGACGCAAGCCGCTGGCTATCGAGAACCTGAGAGAGGACGGCCTGAGGTCTGTTAAGGGTTCATGAAAAACTGGATATTGTTGCTGCTGAAGAAACTTAACTACATGATCCTTCATGTTGTGTTATCATTGTGTTGAGCTCTAGACACAAATGGTGCACACTTCTCAGGTTAGACATGCTGTTGTGTTTTAGAGAGAGAGCCAAGGAGATGTGGGAGTGGATCTACCAGCTGGAGTCAGAGAAGTTTGACCTGACTGAGAAGATGAGGAGGCAGAAGTACGAGGTGAGTCCTTCAACTGAGAATATCCAAGATATTAGATTTATTTAAAAAATGGTTAATTTATGACATCACAATCTAATCTCCTCTTTTTCAGATCAATGTCCTCTTGAACAGAATCCAACACGCTCAGAAATTGTGAGTCTGTCTCTTTGTCTGAATCTTCCAGGTCACAGCCCCCAAGAACAAAAACAAAAATAGAGAGCTGCTTTGCCTTGACTATGCAAACATATCACAGGTCGATGGCAGCAGCCACATACACATGAAGAATCTTGCCATGTCAGGGCCTTAACTTTATGAACAGGATGCACACATCTAAGATATTTACATATTGTCATGCTTCAGAGGGGGAACTAGTGCTACTTCCCTTTAAAAAAAAAACAGTCACAATTGCATTTGTCAATTCTGTGAACGACTCTTGATATTTACTTTGAATTTCCTCTTGTCTCAATCCAGCAAAAAGGGCCACGGTAAGGGGAAGGTTGGAGGACGCTGGAAGTGAACTCACACACACTCAAGGGACATAAACAGACAAGAAGATGGTAGTTTCAGGACAATATCACAGCTATTTTGCAGTGTTCATCACTTGAGCTCAGCCAGATGTGACAGACTTCTGTGTGTCATTCTGTTCATTCGCTGTAGTTACTAAAATGCATGTAAATGGATGTTTTATACCAGTGTCATTTAAACTGGAAATCAAATCAGAGTGTTCTGCTAAATTCTGACAGAAAATAAATCACAGCTCTGTATGAATGTATGTATGAATAAATATAAATTACTATCTGAGACCTCTGACAGCTGCTACTCATTGGTTGGTAAACTTCCTGCATGAGAAAAAATTATATCCTGAAAATTTATCATCTCTTGTGTGTTGTGAAAGTGAATCTGCTGACCACCATTAACCACCATTACTTCTTCTGTTGAATGAAAACACTGTGGACGTCATCACTGTTGCCATCATGCAATGGTTCGAATCCAGTCGCTAGAGCGATGTTTGTCACTGTCTCTGCAAAGCCTGCTTCTTGCTTTTTGTTCAGATCCAAAATGTACCTGAGACACACAGTGACACACAAATTAAACTAAAAAGCAAAGACAGCAATCACCGTTGTGAATAACATTTAGAAATAGTGCCACTGTTGATCTTACATTTTGGGATATGCAGCAAACACATCACATCTGATCCACAAATGCAAATAATGAATTACACAGCGGAGTCACTGTACTCCTGGTGACTGTACGGTCACCATGGTAACAAGCTCCAGTTACTATAAAAACCCTCACTTGGCCAACTCCACGACGAGAACGGCGTCTGGTGCTGCAATCTGTCTCATCATCGGGCCCAACTGGTGCACGCAGCTTCACAGACCGAGTAGGAAACAGAAACACAGAAATGAAACGTGGTCATATCAAGAGTCTGCTGTCCAGGTGACAGGATGGTGAAAGAATCCTGTTTTTGGTTAAGTTAGAACAAATGACCTTTAACAACATTATATTTGTAGCACCTGGAAAAAAATGTCTCACCTGGCAGAGAAGTAAATGATCCTGAAGTATTGAGAGTATTTCTGCTTTTCTGGCAGTTTGTGAAGTGCGTCCAAAGGCAGGAAGGTCACGGAGATCCCAGGGAGATGCAACAAGTCTGAAGAGGATTTGAAAAAATAGATCACAGGATACTGTACAGTGCAAAACTCATAAACCAAGTTCCCATTTAAATCTTTTAAACACACACATTACTGAAACAAATGATGCAACAACTGAATCTTTCACCTCAGTTTATGTCCTTTCACTGTCAGGTAAACAGCTTTTGTAATTGTGTGAGCTGCTACTTTGGGTCTAACCTGCCGACATATTAACAGTTTATCTAAAGCCGAGGGCCTGCTAGTGTTGATGGCCTTTTACCGTTGACGGCGACAGATTTTTGGTCAGTCTGTGTAGACGTCTCCTCGGCTTCTGTGTCTGACTGAGAAGTAGTGGGGCAGCCCCGTCTGCTGGACACGGACTGAAACAATTTCTGCACATTGGCAAAGGAGATATCCTGGGCTGTCTGTGGATGTGAAGAGAGGATTACAGATATGTAATATAGTGTAGTATAGCGCAGCATATACGCAATGGATTGCAATTGTAAGCCACTGCTGCTTTACCTTGATGTGCTGCCCATTCTGTGTCTTCAGCAGGCTCTCGTCATCAGTTTCAATGCCGAAGGAGAGGTAGGGACTGGAAACAATGTCCCCCCAGTAACCCCTGACACCCACTTTGTCCCCTTTCTGTCCACACACAAACATATAAATATAAGTTTCAACACTTTATCTTATTTCTCTGCTGTGTATAAGGATTGTGTTGTAAAACCAGACAGCACATACCTGACTAAACACTCTTGAAGAGAGTAAACTTGGATTAGCGATCTGATAGACGCCTTCCCTCATTTCGAATGCCAATCCCTTTTCCCTCCATTGCACATACTGTTGCTTGTTAATGACACCACACTGCAAACAACAAATGACCAAATCCGTAGACATTTCTGTGATGAACAAACACATTTTAAAAAATTTTAAAAGCTAAAGGAAAAATCTCAAAAATACCCCTTTCTCATGCAGCTTCATTGTTAGGTCCCAGTCGAAGCAGCCTCTCTTGGAGTCGTAGCGTGTTCCAAGATGCTGCCTGACCCGATAATCCCAGGCTTTGGACATCAAGATAGGAGCAGGATGCTTAGATATAGATGATGAGGAGCATGGTTGGATCCATACCTTGAATATCCTGGCTAGTTCATCTCGTTCCTTAAACTGTAGAAAGAGTCTGTACTCAGTGAATGGAATTAGTCGACGTTGCACACATTTGAACACCAGTATTTCCCTGATGTCCACCAAGGCTACGTTCAAATAACTGAGCAGGCCTAAAGTGTAATTTCAGAGATATGAGGTTTTACCAACACACAGAAGAAAAGATTTTTGCACCTTGAGGAGAGTTGTGTTCAGACAGGCGTGTGCGGCTGTTTCCAGTGTTTCAGTGACAGACAGACAGAGCTGTGCTGCTGCACGTCGCAGTGTCTCCTCCGTCTGACTGCGGATTTCACTGTTCCCAAACACCTCCAGGAAAACTTCTGTCTTCTCTGAAAATAAAAATCACGACAAGACAAACTACTGGTTGGGCCACATCTGGCTTTTATAAAATGATGAATTTATCAAAGTCCCACCCACCATTAATTCCCATGCTTTCCTGGGGCATCAGTGCCAGGTAGAGGAGCAGCAGCTGTCTTGCCACCACCTCCATGCTGTTTTCTATCACCCATACCTGCAGTGCAGCAGAAAACACAGGATCTGTAGCTTACAGCAGAGTTAACCATCTGTCCTTATGGTTAACATGACAGCTTAAGATAGTGAGACTCACGTGAAGACTTTCTGTGTCCTGCAATCCAGCAATGGTCTTCAAAATATGTCGTGGATCTCCACTGCCAACCAGTAAAATATTGACATCTCTTTCATATCTCACAGGACCTAAAGAGAAAAAAATATTTTAATGAAAAAGATGTATATAGGCTCCAAAGTACTGCACTGAAACAAAAACATTTCAGGGGATTTCCAGCTCTTCATATTTCCTGTTTTAAATAAATTGCATGGATGAACTAATAAAGACAGTTTATGATTCATGTTAGTGCTGATGTTTTAAGAAGGAAGTCATTGCTCATTTTAAGGATGTAACAAGTATTTATGGTCTTTAAATGCAAGTACAGCACAAGCATAATAAAAACATGCACACATTTATATATACAGCCCTTAATTCAAAATTTATCTCTGAAAAATTACAATCCAACAGAATTACCAATGAAATGTCCAAGTTCTTGATATGCAGAATGTCACTGTTACTGTTTAAATATTAGATTATCGGACAATCGTCAATGAATAACATACAAGCAGTACTTGCTGATCAAGGTGAAGCTATTTCAACTCAAATAGCCAACACCTGTGCAGTTAAATACTAAAAGTATCATATTTTGTGAACACTTCATATGTTGTATGTAAACTGATCTGTATGAATAATCTGTGTAAAGTAGCTATAGCTGTGAAATATGTAAAGTAACTGTAATTGTAGAACTAAACAGTACATTTCCCTTGTAAAGAAAATTAAATAATTATGAAACAGAAATATTTATGAAAAGTACCGCAAGATTACTCTACAGCATAGTACCTGGGTAAAATGTACACAGTTACTGTTCACAGCTGAATAAACCTGTAACTTTTCAAATGCACGTGCAGGAATCTCACCCATAGTGAGCAGGTCGCGTGCAGGACTGAAGCCCCACCAGGTGATGCAGCCTGCGCCCTCAGAGGCCCGTCCAGCACTCATCCTACAGAGTCACATCCACTGGTTACAACAAGGCTCAACAGTAAGGATACGGTAACGTTCATGTGTTAACACAGTACGTGGAGTAAAGTAGGAAACTCGGAGCTCATGTAAGATAGCTAGCTTAGCTTAGCACCTGCAAATTAAGTAAAATAATAACTAACCTCTCTGAATGAAGACAAACTGTGTGTAGTGTTTGCAGGTATTTGTCCTCAATAGAAAGTTTGGGTTCTGTTGCTAAGCAACACTCCCGGAATGGGGAATTTAGGCGCCATCTACCGGTGATACGGCTGTAATTACAGTTCATGGAAACCATTTCTCATTCTTTTGAAAAGATTGCAAGTGCTTTGGCACTTTCATAAAATCTGCTCTTTCCTACATTTCCAATAGACTGTGTCGTGTTGAAATGTTTTATACAGGTTCTCCATAGTCTATTGAACAGTTTTGCTGCCCAAAACATTTCTACATTAGTTCACTGCTCACATGCAAAATGTTTGAGAGAGTTGTCAGAATAGGTTAGGTATGTTTTACTGTGCATTTCTTATGAACTGATAAATTGTTCTCAAGTGAATCTTATCTTTTACTAAAGAAGAGTAATGTGTAAAACATTAGATCAACCAATGATCAACTTCAACACAGCTCAAAAGTGTGAATTTGTTTTGCAAATGTCAAGGATCATTTTGAGAACTGTACTAAAGTGACTCAGAAAAGCTGCAATAATTGTATACTCATCGCTGTGTTTGACCAATCTACAGGATATGACATAAAACTAATTCGACATTAAATTTGATTCATAAATTTGAACATAAGAAAGGAAAGGAGGCAGTGATGTGAAACTGTCCACTGTAGGTTTATTTGTTTTATCTAGGACTCTGCACTCAGATCACAGCACTACAACATGAGCAAGGAGCTCCAGTGACATCAAATAATTCTGTGAATCATTCCTTTACGCATCCAAATTTTACAAAGCCCCTGCATGAGCATACACAAAAGATGCACATTTACAGATAGGTGTTTTACAAGTATACAAATACAGAGTCATATCGATTAAAGGTGAATGGGGAAAGTCAAGGTTTTAATAATAATCAAATATCAAAAGTTGTCTGTACATCACACATGCACACATACACACCTACACACACACACACATTAAAGTATCTCAAAAGAAACAAAATGGAAAACAGAACATGCAAATTGAGAAAACATCAGGTTTAACACTAAGTGACGTATCAGCTAGCGAGGTTTTGCTTTGACTGCAGCATCGACTTCTTCTTCAGGCAGGAGAGTGTGCCACTGGGCTACTGGACGTCTGGGATTGGCGAGCATGTCTGACCAGTGGCGCAGGCCGACTCCTGTAGCGCCATAACCCATGAAGGTCTTCCCAATGGGGTCATTGCTCCCAAGTTTATCATAGTCGAATACCGTGATGACGACCTGCACTTTCTGTAAAGACAAAATGCAGGAATCAGTCCGACTACACATCAACACTGGACTGTCTGCTACATTTCAGACAAATCACTGACATAAAGCTCACCTGTATCTGCTCAAAGGGGACATCAAAGCTGAAGCTCTCATTAAAATAAGGATTGAGAGTGTTTTTCTTTACTGTCGTCTTCTTCTTCTTGATCCGTTTTCCATTTTGTTGCAGAACAATCTTCACATAGGGATCTTACGAAAAAAGGAAAAGAGAGTGAGTTGTATTTTGTGCAGCATTTTCAATTCCTCATGAGACAACTAAGCAGTTATTTTACAGAATACTTGAATTGCAAGAGGCTTGATTACCTGATAATCCACCAACATCCATTTTCTTAAGATTCTTTGCCTCCATGATGTTCACTGTCAGTTTTCCAGCGGTGGGTACATAGCGTAAAGAAATGCAAATATCTCCCAGTTTTTCCTGCTGAAAATAAAGATTGTTAAAATACTCAATGGAGAAGTTATTGTTCCAATAAAATAAACACATTTTTTTGCAAGGCTATTGATTATAGATTTATTTTTAACACATTGATGTGTGAAAACATTTATCCTGGAAAGTTAAATTAACTTTTGCAATCAAAAAGACAGACTCCATCGTACCTCCTCCTTCTCACCACTCTCTAAGTCCCTCCATTGCTGCATTGGCTGACCCAGATCCACGCTGTTCATGGGAATCTTTATTTCTCCGATCATATCGTGCTTGGAGAAACGATCAAAGTCAAAAACCTGCAGCACCAAAGTCTTTCCACCCAGCTCTGCATATGGTATCTAGAAAGAAAGATATTACAGCGTGGTCATAATCTAAAACTCAAAGTACAGAGAGGGACAGAGAGAACAAAGATATACTGTATTGTTTTTTGGGGATGGATATCTTGATAGATGTAGAAGATTAGAGATAAGACATAAGCCAGTCTGCTTTATGAAGGATAAAAAGTGATATGTTATCAACAACCTGGAACAGCAAAACCAGACATGAAGTCGACAAAGACACAACAGGCACCTTGAAGATGAAAGTCTCGTTGAAAACAGGGCACAGGTTTTTGCGTTGAACCTTAGTCTCGTATTTTTTCTTTTTGTCCGGCAATAAGAAAACTTTGACGTAAGGGTCTGAAGTTCCCCCCATGTCCATAGCAGCCAGGTCCTGAGCCTGAAGGATGCCCACTATGAGCTTCAGAGGAAAAAGAGCAGGTGTCAGAATGACCAGTGAAAGGCAAGAGGTCACCAACAATATGTGGGAATTTATTTCTGTTAATCTTCTGTCTCTATTTTCCAGCAGTGTCTTTGTTGATGGACATGCTGATGTTTTCACACAGGACCGACCTGGGAGTCTGTGAAGTTGTAGTCCAAGGAGAACTCCAGCTTCCCCAGCTTTTCCTGTTCCTTCTCCTCTTCCTCCCCTTCCTTCTTCACCTCCCCCTCCTACCAGATAAAACCATCAGTGCGCTGTTTATTCACTGTAAAGCTCTCGATCAGATTGTAGAAGAAGAGTTACTGTAAATACAATACTGGGTTACCTTCTCTCCAGTCTCTCCTTCACCTTCTGCTGCCTTTCTGCGGCGACCTGCCTTCCTCTCCCTCACTTTCTTTGGCTTTTTCTTTTTCCCAAAGCATTTTTTGAAAACGCAGAAAATGAAGGCTGCCACCAAAACCAGGACCAGCACAACAATAGCTCCTACAGCCCACATTGGAACTGCAACAAAAGAGAAAGGGATAAATGTGGTCATCTGAAAGCTCTGACCCCCAAACAACAACCTACAAAACAAATCGGATTTTTAAGTAGACTTCTTATGTTTTCCACACTTCCCTCTCTATCAAGGGCTTGTCCAAACATCAGGAAGAGGATTTCAATTTCGACAATGTTGTTAAACATAAACAGCTTTTCTTCCTGGAAACAGAACTAAAAGGCTTAATATAAAAATAAAGTATAATTGTACTGAAATTTAAAAAAAGCTGCTTCCTAAAACTGTGACTTCTTGTAGCATTTCTACCTAACATTTTTGAAGCATTCAGTTATAAAAGGACAGTTTCCTGAGTGTGTGTTTTGTCAGTAACACCCGTCTCCACAATCAGATAATAACAGTCTCCAGGCTGGGAGTGGCCCAGTACAACCACCAGCAGTGACACCACTGCTGCTCTTCATCATTAAGAGCTTTAGTCTTAAATAGTAGTTGTTATGCTCTCTGTCCACCTGGATTTTTGAGGAACACTGACATGGTTGATATGATGACCCAGAAAATAAGTTAATATTCCTTTAAAATCATTTTTGTTTTTATGTCTGATGGTCAAAAACATGCTTAGTCTAAATATCTCAATTATATTAAAATATTAATTTGGCCCGAGGTGAAATCTGCAGGGAAGAGGATTTCCACCATAACAACCATAGACTGTATAGAATGGGCGAAGCTGATGTGACGTCACCTGTTGGTTTGTGGACTCACATTTTGAAGCCAGGAGTTTGGCATTTGAACGTCGCCATGTTGGTTGGTTGTGACCATATTAGATATGAAAGGAGGAGTGAAGAAGCATCTCATTGGAGGCCAGGCCTGTCGATCAAACTAACCACTCCCCTAAATTTTCCTCCTTTCAAAGCCAAATATCTACTTAATTATGATTTTTTTTTTCTCTCAGATGGACCATCGGCTCACTAAAAAGAAGAATTTAAATTAGATAATTACTTCAGAATGAATTGTGGTAACATTTTATTTGCTTGAGTGCAGCATGATTGAAAATTATGGCCATTTTTCAATAAGCATACTTGTCCGTACGTTCTCGCATACTCATGAAACGTCATCAGTCGGAGACCGAGTACTGTTCCAACTCAAAGTACACATCTGGCCGAGAACGCATAAAATACCCAGATGTGTTCTCGCTCCTCCTTCATTATCGAGCCTGCACCAGACCAGACTTGTGTGGACTTGGGGAAGCCAAATAACCCATAATGCATTTTGCAACAGCGAGCGGAGATGTGACGTCACCAAGTACGCTGGCCTTCCAATCGCACTTTAGCCTCGGTGCGTTTTCGCCTTCCCACAAGTCCGTACTTCAGAGTCCGACTTGCAGGTACATTCTCACCAAGTACACGAGTACAAGTTTGCGTACTTTGAATTGAAAAACAACCCATGATTTTTGAATTGAAGTAAGTTTTTGGGAGCCAGCATCTAGTGGCTGTTGGGAGTATTGCACTTTCTTGCACTTCTGCTTTGGTCTTATATTTGAGCTTGGTTGCATCCACTTGTATAAACAGTACATGATGATACCCAGATGTACACCCTTCCAATAAATACATCAAATGTTGTTAATTGTACCAGTGGCTTACTTGGCAGATGAGTCAGTTCATTCATGAACTTGTCCTTCATGTGGTTGTAGTCATGCCCAGGGTGATGCTCTGGGTGCGAGTGTTCGTTGTGCTCTGAGTGAGAGTGCTCATGATGAACCTTCTCCGTTGTTTCCTCTGACTCTGGTTCAGACGGCTCTGCGGCCCTCCGCACTCGGACCCCGGCACTGACCAGCCTCATGTCAGCTGTCCAAACAACAGAATCAGTGCAGTTATTCCAGTTGGCTCCGACAGTCAGTTCTAGCACAACTTCACATGCATGCTGTGTAATCCCTACATTCATGTGTTGCAGTACAGTTCAGAAGCATAGGACATCTCTAATCCAGATGCTCAACATGGCTGACCCTAATCCCTCTGTTACTCTCATGCTCTCTGTCATCTCCTCCATCCCATAACCCACGCTTCCACTCCCACATTCATCCCATCCCCATTTTTCTCTCGTTACTGTCTCTGCTGGACTCTGGATTAAACTCTGCCACTACAATATTAATCCAAAATCCCAGATTCCCAAAGCTTTATTAAATAGGGGTTGGTTTCCTCCGGCAGTGCTCCTCACCCATAGCCACTGTTTTTCTCTTTTACAAAGTTTTGTGTAATGTTGATTGTTTTCAAGGCATTTGAAATGAAGCCCAGTGGGCTGCAGCCACGATTCAGGGAAACCTCAGTCTTTTTATTTAGAGTTTTCATAAATATGCATCTCCATAATATCTTTAAAAAAACAGCTAAATTGTTTCATATTTCCTTGTTTAATATATTGAACATATCTAACATTTATGATGGAATCAAATGATCTACAGTGAAAGATGTTTATTTAAAGTAACTAATTACTACAACTCTCTGATGTCTTATGGGTGGGTGATGATTCTCTTTACGTTCACAGAAAACTAAGCAAATGATCTGTCCACAAAGTTAACGATCATTAAAGTGATTTATCAATCCAAATAATTTTAGCACTTTCTCACCAGTAGAGATTTGTAGCAGGGCAGGGCTCTTACATTTGATCATAACAAACAAATCTCAGTAATTCTCTTACCTGTTGATACGTCCCTTTGATTCCCTCTATACAGAAAGAGCTGTTGGAGCCACTTTTAATTCTGAGTGTTTTTCTTGTCGCTTCCCCTTTGGCTTATTGGAGCCCTCACACACACCTATCAATCCTTCGGTATGCTGCTGAATCTGACTGGCAAGCTCCCTGCAACCCTTTCCATCAAAGCTAAAGCACTGGCAAATCACTAGAGCAGTGTTGTCTTTTAATCCTCCCTACCCCTCCTACTGATATTAGAAGGCTGACAACACATCTGTTGCTTTATGTCTGACTGAAGAAGCGTAAGGCCGAACAGTTGTCACCTTTTCTTGGATGACTCGCACATTGGTATAACACACTGAAAGACCTAAGGTGTTTTCCTTGTTTGGGGGGGAAAGTGGCTGTTCATTACATTGATGGCAGCGGCGGTTGTGTTTATCCTTTAGATTGCAGAGATTGTGGAGCATCCAGCCCGTCACTAATCCCCCTCTGCGTAGCTGTCCCCACAGTCGGTCGTCAATCTACCAGCAACTTTCGCATTGAGTGGATATGCCATCGTCCCCATCCCTTGGCTTACCATCCTACTGTACAAAACACACACCCGCATTTAGAACCCTGCGAACAGTAATCCCCTGGCAGGCTGCCACGTGTTTACACTGCTACATCTGGAGATCTCAGCAACCAATACAACATGCAGCAGTCTTCTCTAGGAGTTAACATATTGAAGTATGAAGGGAAAAAATAGAAAGCAAATACCAACGCAGCAACAAAAATAAATATTGTGAAGTTTACAGCATTTAATCCAGGACTTATTTAGATGGCTGCATTATTTCTGCCTGTAGTGTGTAGGAAAATAACATCAATATAAGTTTATGTAGTCAGCACTGTTCAGTAATATAACAGGACCTCATAATGAGAACAATTTTTTGGTCATAATTTCTCTTGATGGTCTCTGAAGTGGACCAGAAACAAACAACTGTTATCCGTTTCTATTGTTGCAGCCCTGATCATGGAGTACAACTAAAAACACCAACAGAACAAAGGCGACATCTGCCTGGACGTGATGCTCTCTGCTGACATATCTCTGCAACTGAATCTTATCTTTGCTGAAACATATAATTTACCGAGAAGCAGCGTGGACATTTTTAACCACAAGTCGTCCGGCAGCCTAATGTTAAACATTAAGCTCCCACCCAACAGTGAGTAAGCAAAGTCCCAGTTGTTATCTTTACAGTGTTCTATAGGTGCAGACATGACACAGACATGACACAGACAACTGAACTGGAAAAACTGTTGCACTGTGAGACTGATCAAAAAAGAAGGACTAACAAAAATGGTTGCCAGCATGATCAGACTTTAATTAATATTTCTTTCAAATCGGAAATTCTTTCAACAATTAATTTAACTCATAATTGTATGGATTTTAATAAAACAGTTGTGACGGCTGAAGCCTATGACACTGGAATGCATGAAACATGGTACAACTGTGTTTATGTGAACAAGTGACTCATTTTAACAGCTGAGGAAATAGTAATTTTAGCACCATATCAATGAGAACTTTTTAAATGGTGTGTTTGTTTTTCTTATAGAAAAGTTGAGGTATTTTTAGGTTAACTTGCTCTGTCTTCCTTCTCTTGTGCCATTGGTACAAGAATAAACTTTATGGTAAACTTTTGAGATTTTGTAACGGAGAAGATTGCATTGTTTGACGGACTTGGTGCCCTCTTGTATCACTGTACTGCTGTGACCTTTACAGAGTGTGTTTGTCAAAGAGGTATTCTCCCATAGGACCCTGTGTCTCGGATGCGGTGAGGCGGGTGAGACTGCCAATGTAATCGCCCAGCTTCTTGATGGTGTCATGGCTGTCTGTGAGGAAGTGCTCCTCGAGGAAGTCACACAGCTACCGACGGAAAAACACAGAAAAAAAAAAGTGAGTACGATGTCAAAAGATTTCCACAAAGACTGTCAAAGAGATACGCAATGAGAACACAGTTATATTTAAAACCCCTTCAATCTAACAGTGTGATTTTTCTTAACTCACACTAAAAAAAAAATGCCATTCACCATGACACAGCTAAACAATATCCTTCAAACCAGCAGCATGTAGTTATAGATAAAAATGCCAGACTTACATGAGGGTCAGTGTGGGTGCCAGCTTTGCGGTGCACATCAAGGACACATGTGTTGAGGGTCTTCTGGTAGTCCAGGGAAAAGGACATTGCATCCAGACCACCTCTCCAATCCTCTCTACTTGGTTTCTACAACAAAAAGTTGATACTCCGATCAACAAATGTACAAAGAAATACACATTGAAAAACAATGGCTTTAATGAATAATTGCTTGGGACGTACAGCAATGGTCTGAAGCAAAATTCGACCTCCTCTCATGTTCTGATATTCCAGCAGCTTCTCAGCCTGTTCCCTTTCCTTCACGGAGCGTGCCAGGAAAAAACTGGAGAAGTTTGGCAGAGCAACATCATCCCTGTCAAAATACATCCCCTAAAAGTGAGAAAAGAAAGACAATTAGGGATTAACATGCAGACAAACGAGAGGAGAATCCTAACAACATCTACCAATATACACTGCATGATCATTGCATTCATACCAGGGCCAGGTAGGTGTAGGATGCATTGAGCTTCAGGTTGATGAGTTTGTTGATGTCTGCCTCGTTCTCCGAGTGCAGGTTTTGTTTCACCACAGACTGCATGTCTAAAAAAAAAAAAGAGAGAAAAACACAATAATCAATAAACCAGCGCCAACATATAACAGAGTACTCTCCCTTACAGTAGCAGAAAAATAAACACTGCTGACCTTGACTGTTGTCAGGCTAACTCCACTAACATCTGATGAGTCTCCTCTCTGAAGCCAGTCTGTTAAAGTTCTGCTGAGCAGCTTTTACGCAACTGATATTTAACAGCTCAGTAAAGCACAGACAGTCCCACTGTGGTCATGTGGAGTTCAGGTGGGGTGTAATGTCCTCGGTCAGGTGTTTACAAGGTTAGACTCCCGTTAACGTCCTCAGTTAGCTGCTATAGTTTACACATACAAACATTATATTAATATATTCTGTGTTAGCAGTTAGCTTAACAAAGAGCTGTTCGACGTTCACTGTGCAGCTAAGAAATATTAGCTCCCCAGATTATGGCTTAAGTTTAACATCCAAACAAGAGATAATTTATTGATTTATTTATTTTTTTAACTTTTGTCACTCACCTTGTCTGCTCCCTGTTGTTCTCCCAGTACTGCAACGAACTACTAGCTGCCTTTATCTTGTTGTTTACACACGAGGAAACAGAGACCCTCCCCTGCTAACGTTGGCTACCAGCTAGCTCTGTTGTGTTTTTATACATTGTGCATCTCTACCGCCCCCACGTGGGCTGGGGACACGTGACACATCTCAGGCAGCAAGAACACTGAAAGTAGCAGATCCATGGTGACTGTTCAAACAACTATAAGGTATGATTTGAACCCTTACGTACTGTTCATATTTGATGCCTTCAGAGCATGGTTTAGGTCATAATAAGTCAAATTTTGAACTCCAGATCTATTTTGAATGTATCAACAGCATATCTGACATAAATATGGATTAAAATGAATGATTAATTAATGTTCAGAGTCACAGTCATGTCATGTACAGTTTCACAGTTTCAGGAATCCCTAAAACCACCATTTTGATCTTGATAAAGTTTAATAGATAATGATCATATTTAATCCCAAACTACCTCAGTGTACAAAAAACTGTAGCACCTGTACAAAAGTATACCATATTAAGCTATTTTCATTTTTGTGTGTTTTGGGTCATGTTAGGAAAAGTAAAAAAAAATCAGGCTGAAAAACATTTATGGCATTTTTACTTCTCTCAAATATCAAAGCAGGTCAAATTTGACCCAAACAGTATGTAAGTGTTAATAACAGTTACCACATCTTTTCATGTTAACAACACTTTGAACATATTTTTAGAATAATGTTTATAAATGGCTGCACAGTGATCAGTCGAAACAAAAATTGCCAACAGCAGCTTATGTGTGTCAGACTGCAGTGGAAATAGACATGACGTGAGACATGAGAAAAGTGGTACTGTAAATGTAATGTTATCAGATGAGGATCTGACAGAGTGGAAATCAGATTAGTTGGGTTAATAGAAAGTCTTCCTGGAATAATCATGGAAAAATTGTGCTATTATTTTCTTCTGTTGAACAATTTATTGTACTGCAGAGCTAATTTACTTATACATACAAAGGTTTCATTTACACCAAAAGTAGGTAGTGAAGGCCCCAGCTATCATTACACGAGAGGACAGGTCACCAGTCCATCACAAGGCTAACACAGAGACAAACATCCTTGCACTCACACCCACGACCAATCTAAAACCACCAATCACATAGGCACAGGTAGAGTATGTAAACCTCACACAGACAGTCCCCAGCTGAGGTTTGAACCCAGATCCTTCTTCCTATGAGGCTGTGCACCGTCATGCTGCCCTAGAGTTTACACTGACAGTAAAAATTGTTGCACCCTTGCCTGTAAAAAACGTCAGTGGAGTCATTATAATAAAATGTTTTGCATGAATAAAGACTCAAAACACAGGGGCACTATATTTAATATGAGTTCCAGTTATTCCAAACTTTAGAGTTCAAGGTCCAATCTGGTCTTCAACTGCAATAATAAGCAAATTATCATGTGGACAGGGCCCTTTACAGCATAAAATACTGTGATTAAAAGAGCACTGGTTATGCTCAAACATAGAAGCCCATTATGGTTGTTCTGTTTAAGAGTGCAATCATATATTATTACCAGATGAGGAAAACTATTTTATGAACATGAGCTTCCCCCTCATGTTTCCCCAGTGCACGTCTGCAGACAACATTTCCTTTGATATATTAACACTTTTTATTGCACACTGCTTATAATATGACACTGCTATCATGTCATGTTCTGTTAAAAGTGGCGTTAGTTTTTGCAGTTCCTTTTATATATATATCAACCACAAGGAAGCTATAAATATCCCAGGTTACAAAACAGTGCATAGAAACCAAAAGCAAATCCACTGTTTTGTGAAACCATTTCTGCTGACATCAGTGATTCTACTTAAGAAATCATTATAATAATGCATTAAAAATTACTGATGAATAAATGTTAATAAATGTCTTTTAAACAGTGTAAATTGAAAGCCATGCCTGTGTTCATGAATAAATAAATTCACCATCTTTTATTTGCCCCTAATAAAATCAGTGAAATAGTCACAAGCACAAAACCAGTAAAGCCAGTAGATATAAAGTAATTACCACTAATAAACATTTAACACAGGCAGATTTATTTGATTGATGTACCTTTGGCAAGCGGCACACTATGACCGTTAATAAGGAAGTAACAGGCGGGGCAAAGGTCTCTGCTTGTTGTACAAGGCCAAAAAGGAGAAGCAGCTATTTACTTAGTCACTTGCCAATATGAGAAGGGACCAGAGGTTACAAAAGGAGGACATGGTTGAGAATTAAAAGTCAACACCTCTGGAATAAAGTTAATTTTGGACTCAGGCTTGGAGGCACTCTTTGCCAAGCTTTAGTGCTGTTGTTTTTAGTTAACACACCAGTGACCGTGCTGAAAATAGAAAGTCGAAGTTCATCTTGGGACAACAAAGTTTTTTAGTTTTTTATTTTATAATATGTCTGTAGGTTAATAACTCTTAACAATAATGAAGCGTTTATCTTTCAAAAGCATCTCCGAGCACCTGCTGCTTTGTGTCTTCTTGAGTCTCCTGTGGGTAAGTTTCTTACTCTTTACCTTCCACTCTGATAGTGATCAGATAGTGTCGCCGTGCTCTAAAGGTTGCCCGCAACAGAAGGAAACTATCTGCAGACCAAACCACAGTGAAGTCTAACAGCACGATGTGCTTCATAATGAAAGCTCGACAGTAGATTTCCATTCTCTGAAACATCAGTAAGAACAGAAAGCAGCATTCACAGAGGAAAAACTGTTGCTCAACAGCAAATTTTTTGACTTGTTCGGATGGTGAAACGTGAATTCATTCTGTCCCAGCTGTAGTTATCTAGTCTCACTTGCTTCCTCTGAGAAACAAAAGCATGAATGAGGAAATAACAGTGTAAACCATAAAGTGAGAAATATCTCTAACACTTATTCTCATATTATTTATTTGATATTGTATGACTTTTCTGGGTTTTCTTTTATATTCTGTTCTGTATTTATCAATAGATGTGAAATGTTGAATGTTAAACACTCACAGAGAAAATTAAAACCACAGAGGATATTTTAAGTAATTGTAACACAAAACTACCTGTATTTACCAAAGGCTTTTATTGATTTTATTACTGTTATTTCAGAATAAATCAGAATAGATCAGCTCTTTGATCAGTATGTTTTCAGTGTGGCTATACTTACTGTAAATTTGAATGTACATGTACAAACTGCTAAAATAGTTTCCGGACCGCAATTTGCATTTGCCATTCTCTGATGATTTCTCAAGTTTCCTGCATATCAGTATCATTTACTTATCTAAAAAAAGGCTGACCTGTTTATGATGTAGGTTTTTATTTGTAGAGCAGAGTACAGTGGAACAACTCTGAATTGCGGTGTTGTTGTTTTTTTTCACAATGACAATAAAATACAGACACAAGAGAGAAAGCAGAAATTACATCGTTTTGGGAGACTCAAAGATTGCACTAGAGTGATATCTCAACTGCGGATATTTCACAGTCAAATGATCTTCTGTTAGCTTTGTACAGTATGAAAGTTAACTTTTTATTTTTTGGTGTTGATCAAGTGGTAATAGGACTGTATCACTGAGCAGGTCAGTTCTTACAAATATTTGGGGATTTGTATGGATAGTGTTAAATGGTATACGCCTGTAGACTCTGTGCTCAGAGTTGGCTCAAAGATTACATTTTATTCACAGACTCAGACACATGATGATGGTATTTTGGTACAGCACCGTAACTGTCCAGGTGAAGTCAAAGTTAGAAAACTAGTGAAATCTGCTATGAAGGTGATTGAAAACAAAGATGATCTCTCCCTTCAGTCCATCTTTAGTGTGACCAGTTAAACAAAAAGGATCTTGATGGATCCATCCTCTGTTCTGAATATGAGACTTTAGCGCCCGGAGGATTTTACCGAGCAGATACAAAAGCAGTCGTTATAATATTAATTCCTTCTGACAATCATCGCTCTGCTAAACAAAAAACCTGCTCACTTTTTAAAATTATTCATATTTTATTAAATATTTAATCCCCAACTTTTAATTTATTATAATTTATAATTATATAATATTTTTCATAGGTTTTAGTATTTGTTTTGTTTTAGTCCTTTTATTTGATCTTATCTCATTGTATCATTGAGCAATAGTGCTATTTAATTTAACATATTTCCTTTTTTTGTGTACGAATTGGCTTTGTTATGATATACATAGATCCTATATGTACATCCTCTTGGTGTGCTCTATCACTTGGGGTCGAGCATCATAATGAAAATTTCATGCGGTGATTGCACCAAGACAAATTTCCCTCCAAGGACAATAAAGTTTATCTGATCCTATGAGGCCATTTTCATAGTGCTGATTTTTTATTTTTTTATTGTGTTTCTCAGGACGTCACTGACTGTACTACTGTCTCTGAATCAAGCACAATGACAGCAACAACTCCAACAACATTGCAAACCACTCTGGTGACAACCTCAGCTACAACAAAACCTCGTGAGTATCAGCCGCTGTTTTTTTTTTATTTATTTGGTTGGTCACACTGGTTCATTCTTGTTTTCAAATGAAACTGTCAACTCTTTTCAGCTCCAGAAAATGTTAAAAATGTGACAGTGGTGGCACAAACTGTAAGCAGTGTCACTCTGATGTGGGACAAGATTAATAGCATCTCCACTTACATCCTAAAATATCAAAACAATGGCAATGACATAGTGGAGAATATCAGTGCATCTCCGCATGAGCCATCAGTGCGATATGTGGTCTCTAATCTGACCACTGCAACAAGATACAGCTTCACTCTCTTCACTGTGTTTGAGGAAGTCAGCAGCACTGGACACACATTTCCTGCTGTGACAGGTAGGTGATCTGTGCAGGTTTGTTTGTAGCTGGACATGTGGTATGGATTTGATCTGACACTGTGCTGTATTGAAGTTTCTCAGTAACAGAGGGATGTTACTTCATCTTCATATGTTCACATTCTAGCTCCTAATAACCCGGAGGAGTTCAAATCAGTTGGACAGAGTGAGACCAGTGTTACTGTGCAGTGGAGAAAAGTGTCTGACATCCACACATATGTACTGGTGTTGAGCGACACTGAGATAAATGTTACTGGCTCAGAGGAATATGTAACACACACTGTCATGAATCTGACAAGTGGAAGTAGATACAGTTTCAGTCTCTTCACTGTGTTTGAACATGTGAGAAGCAGTGGAGTAAACCTGACTGCAGCCACTGGTGAGTTGTCTTTACTCTGATGAAGAGCTGCAACATGAGCCATGACTGACTGTCTCACTGAGACTTCAGGCTTGATGAAGCTTTTCTACCAGTTAAAAATCTATACACACAACATTTTGGGATATTGGATCCTGTGTAAATTAAATTTTGTAACAGTTCCCTCCTCCTGTAGTTTCATATTGTAGCTCTTCATAAAGTTTGTTTCTTTCTGGTTTGTCCTCTGTTTTCTTTCAGCTCCAGAAAATGTTAAAGTTGTGACTGTGGTGACACAAAATGTAAGCAGTGTCACTCTGATGTGGGACAAGGTTGATGGCATCTCGAATTACAAGCTACTCTATGAAAAAAATGGCAGTAACATGACTGAGAATATCAGTGCATCTTCTGATACGCCATCAGTACAGTATGTGGTCTCTGATCTGTCTCCTGCAACAAAATACAGCTTCACTCTCTTCACTGTGTTTGAGGGAGTCAGCAGCAGTGGACACCCATTTCCTGCTGTGACAGGTAGGTGATCTGTGCAGGTTTAGTTGTAGCAGGAGTGTTGCTGGTGATACATAGTTTATCAGACAAAATGCTGTGTTTAAGTTTCTCAGTAACAGAAAAATATTACTTTATATTTTTTGACTGTGATGAAATAGTTGAACTGAATGAAAATTGGGATATTTTAAAAACTTTCTGAAGACATTTTGTTTGGGTTGGGGATACCAGAGCTCTATACCCACGTCTAATTTAACTTGTTAATTGTTGGTCACTTGATATTTTTGATCGTGGCTGATTGAGTACAGCAATTGAATGGAAAGATTTACCGTATTTTCTAGACTATTAAGCGCACCTGTCTGTAAGCCGCTATTGAATTTATTCGAACAGTTTCATGTGGTCCACTCTGACCTGATGTGACGAGGCTAAATGTATCGGCGGCACGGAGCTTGCTAGCTTGTAAAAAGCTAACGAGCTTCGTGCTGCCGATACACGAGCCACACCGGTGTTTGAGCCACAGGGTTCAAAGTCAGAAAAAAGTAGCGGCTTATAGTCTGGAAAATACTGTATCTGTTAAAAAAGTTTACAAACTATAATATTGTGTTGGGAACTTTCTGCCCTTTCACATCAGATGTTGTATTTTTTTTTCTCTCCACGTGTTTTCACATTCTAGTTCCTAATAATCCTAAAGACTTCAAATCAGTTGGACAGAGTGAGACCAGTGTTACTCTGCAGTGGAGAAAAGTGTCTGACATCCACACATATGTACTGGTGTTGAGCGACACTGAGATAAATGTTACTGGCTCAGAGGAATATGTAACACACACTGTCATGAAT